>JAQJVL010003974.1:0-7500 GCA_035578905.1 Stictocephala bisonia
TTTGGACAAAAAGTGCATTTTATATAGTATAACATGGAAAAAGATGCCATATTGGACAAAAAAGTGAATTTTATATAGTATAACATGGAAAAAGACGCCATATTGGACAAAAAAGTGCATTTTATATAGTATAACAAGGTCAACAGTGCATTTTATATAGTATAACATGGAAAAAGTTAGGTTAAGACTGTATTTTATAAGGTGTATTTTATATAGTATAACAAGGTTAACAGTGAATTTCATATAGTATAACATGGAAAAAGTTAGGTTAAGACTGTATTTTATATAGAATAACAAGGTTAACAGTGTATTTCATACAGTATGATGTGGGAATTTGGAGGGAAATTTGGGAATTTGAGGGAAATTTTGGGAGGGAAAAGTGAGGTTAGAAAATTTGGCGGGAAATGGGCGCCGCCATCTTGGATCCGGTTCCGGCCGCCATCTTGGATCCGGTTCCGGCCGCCATCTTGGATCCGGTCACGTGACCGCTCTCGACCAATCAGAGGCCAGAAAAGTGAGCCTCAAACCTGTACTTTTTATCTACTGGTGAAAATAGGAAATTGTTATAGTTAATGAAGGAAAATGTGAAGCTTGTGACCAATAACGGACCGATATAGCCCAGCCACCTGTAGACCTCGTAAGTACAGTTAAAGTAATTTGGGTTGGATAGTCCGAAGATAGGTAGGCATGAGGGCTCCTAGGTAAGAGCGCATGTTATATAAGAAAGCTAGGTTAACAGTGTATTTATTAAAAAGTTGAGAAAAATTAAAAAAATTATTAAATAGGTAGGCTAACAGTGTATTACAAATTATAAACAGATAAAATAAAAAGAATTGCCCCTTCATTTTTGTATAAATAATTAATTAAAAACGTGTATTGCAGGTAGCGCCTTCATTTTTAAACATATAATTAATTAAAAGGTGTATTGCGGGTTGTCTAGAGTGTTAAGTAGGGACTTCAGGATGAACTGTGATTAGATAGATAAGTACATGGGGGGCATAGGTAGGTAACGATGTATGTTAAAGGAAGCCGTAGATGAGTAACCGAAGGTAAGAGCGCACGTTAACAGTGTATTTATTAAACATTCAGAACAATTAAATTCAAAATTTATTTAAATAGGTAGGCTAACAGTACGTGTGAGAAAGATTACTTGTGGTAGGTAGGGAGGGAGTAGAGCGCGGCACACATTGGCGCATGCCCGTCAAGGGCAACCTTGAGTGTCGCGACAGGAAAACCAGTCTGGCGCCTGGAGTCCTATACCCGAGTTTCGCAGCCGCTGTATGAGTGGTGACGTAACGCGCTTGTCCACCGAGCACAAGTCCCCGCACATGCGCGCCAGACCAGCAGCCGACGCGTATATCGTAGGCTAAGAGCGTACGAAGGTAGCCGACGGTAATAATCGAAGTTTAAAAGTGCATTTATTATAGTACATATATCACCATCTTTTTGCATTTTATATAGTATAACGGGGAAACGGATAGGAGTGTATTTTATATAGTATAACAAGGGAAAGGCCGCCATCTTGAAAAAAGTGCATTTTATATAGTATGATGTGGGAAATGTGAGGGAAATTTGGGAATCTAGAGGGAAATTTTGGAAGGGAAAATTCCAACGGGGGGTTGGTAGGACTGGGTCATGTGACCCGAAGATGCCCGAAGGTGGCCGCCATCTTGAATCCGAGAGCCGAAGATGCCCGAAGGTGAGCCTCGCTCCATCAGTTATTGGCTACTATTATTCTTTAATGTTGAAGCCTTTATGGACATTAGGACCTTCATGGTTAAACTTTTAATTGTGAAGCACTTTGTGATAAACGACATTTTTATTTTTTTTCTGAGGCGCAAGTACAAACAAATTGGATGGTTTGCCGACTCGTGAACATGCCACGTATAGTTAGTTGGCCGTGTGAAAAACATGCATTTTCTAGGTTCAATCCACAAACACTCAAAGATTGACCTTGTGCCTTATTTATGGTCATGGCAAATGCAAGACGAATTGGTAATTGTATTCTTTTAAATTCAAAGAGCATATCTGTAGGGATCATAGGAATCCTTGGAATTAGAACTTCCTCGCCTTTGTACTTTCCTTTTAGTATCTTTCCGTGAATTACATTGGTCATTAATTTTGTTATTACTAAACGTTTCCCATTGCATAGTCTCGGTTGGTTTAGATTTCTTAGTAAAATAACGACTGAGCCAACTTTCAATTGTAAGTTGTGTGGCGGTAAACCGGACACGTTCAAGGAATTTAGAAATTCAGTTGGATAATTTGTGGCCTCGTCTTCATTCGTTACACAGTCAATTGATTTAAATGAATGGATATTTCCAACAATTTGATTCTGTATAATGATGTTTAGAGTGTCTACATTAGTGTTTTTAGCTGCCAAAATTACTCGCTCGCTCAACCAATCGTTAATTTTGTGGTTAACTATAATGTTTGGAAAAACTTTGGCTATGAGTTCGTCTTTTGAGGATACAAAATTACAAAAATTTGCAGGAAATGAAATTAATCCACTTGATGTGTCGACAGGTACTTGGCGATTGCCTATAGTAAGCAATTGATTTGAAAAGTCTTCAGCTGATGGATCGTTTGGCAATTCTACTCTCATATTTGATGTTAATTTTAGTTTTATTACGTATCGCCAAAGATTTGATGATTTGAGGCAGGCATTTATCTCATCAGCAGGTGTTGATCTTGGAATTACTGGCAGTGTTTGCCGGATATCACCAGAAAGTAATATCAGTGCACCTCCAAAACATCTTGTGTTATTGCGTAAATCTTTAAGTGTTCTATCTAGTGCTTCTAATGAACGTTTGTGCGCCATTGTGCATTCGTCCCAAATAATGATTTTTGATTCTAATAACACTTTGGCCATTTCAGAGTTTTTTGCAATATTACATGTGGGTTGTTCATTAGTTTGAAGGTTTAAAGGCAATTTAAAAGCTGAATGAGCCGTTCGGCATCCTTCTAACAATGTAGCCGCTATTCCAGAAGAAGCAACTGCAATAGCAATGTCCGATGTCGCACGAACCGTAGCCAAAATCAATGACATGAGAAATGTTTTTCCAGTGCCACCAGGAGCATCTAAGAAAAATATACCACCATTTCCATCATAAATTGCCTTCATTATTACATCGTAGACCTCCTTCTGTAGTGGGTTCAACAGGGTTACATTTGTTTGAACTGATTGTTGCAATTCATGTATATTGTATTCACGTTCACGTTTCAACTCTCCATTAAGTGCGTCATTCATTGAACGATCTGGTGCTGGCATCCCTAACCTAACTATCAAACTGCCACACATGAGATAACACATATCTTCGATTAATATCAACGCCTGGTTATGCATAGCTTCATTCACCTCGATGTAGGGATTTCTAGAATGACACGATCTCGATGTAAAATGTCTTCAGTCATGTTGTCCTTGTATTTGTTCCAAGAGAAGAGGATTTGATGGAAAGCATGTAGAAATTATAATAGCAAATAATGTACGTATCTGGCTTGCAGATGCAGAAACAATTGCATCAGCGAGTGTCGTATCCCAATGAGTATCGTTTTCAAGTAGATTGAGCTCTTGGCATGCAGCACGAAATTTTGGGCATAGTATACCGTTAACAGTTCACAGTGATTCAAACGATGTTGGCCCACGAACGTCCACCAGCAACAATCGCAAATAAAAGCATTCATCTTTCTTCGGATGAACAGTGTAAATACGACCGAGAGCATCTGTTGAACGTAAACCCCGATGACCAGGAACTACATCACCTTGTTTCCGACGTTGAAATTTCTTCAATGAAGCATTCCAGATGTAAAAACGTGGCATTTCAGAGTAGTGTAATGTCTTTGCAAACGGATCGCTTTCGCAAATCTCAAAGAAACTGGTTAATGTTGTAGCTGGTGGTGTTTCAGCACGTTGAGCAGCATTTGATGCGTTAAAATATACTCTTTGACCATTCTCTAGATGAACTGCCAAATGTAAAACTGTTGGATGACGTTCGTGAATAGGGAATGAGAATATTCGCCAAATCGCCTCGTTACAGTTTACATATCTACCAACTTGATATTTTGTAATTTCATCGTTAGTATTGTTAGTTTGTATTCCAAAAACTGCCATATCGCTACCTTTTGTGACATATTTGCATATGTATTTAATGGACTTTACTGAATTGCAATACTCAATGTTGCAATGTGTCTTAAATGTTTTTGAAAGGAGTGGAGAATATGGAACAATCCAACTGTTGTCAACCAATAAATCAATTCCTTTTACTTTTGTTGTGGTAGTTCGGCCGTCATTGTCAGGTGATCTACGGTGATACTGTGGATAACCATCGTTACCAGTGATGGTCTCTGCTGTAAGATTACGTGGATATCGCTTTGAACACTTGCCGTCGACCATGCAAGGTGATAGGGGATTAATGGCACCGCAAGGTCCATGTATCATATTTTTGATAACAACATCATGTAGTTCTGGATCAGTTGCAGAATCATGAATCTCGGCACATATAATGTCATCGATTTGATCTGGTCTAATTTTTTCAACCAGCCAAATAAGAATGTGTGCATGCGGCAAACCTCTTTTTTGCCATTCGATAGAGTACATCCAGCATCGCGTATCGCCGAAGATGCATAGCTTAACAATGTAGTTCATCAGTGACCGAATTTTTTGCTTGAAGACTCGTGCGGTGATGTCATGCCGATCACTCGACGTTTGTCCGGGAAGCAGTAATTGAAGAATTTCTATCCCTTTTGGATTGCACGTAAAGGTAATGAAGAGGTCTGGACGACCGTAATGACGGACATATGTCATTGCACCTTGGGCGTATTCATGCATATGACGCGGGCTACCTGTGTACGTCGCCGGTAGAATTTTCAGTCGACCAACATTAGCTGCATCTCCTTCAGTGGTTATTGCATCACGTAAATGTATATACTGCTCCGAACGCAGTTTGGCTTGGTTTAACCGAATGAAATTTAGGCGCTCCGTTTCGATTTTAACGTACATGTCGACGCAATATTGCTGAAACAGTCTACGAAATCGTAGCAAATAGTTGTCACTATTGGGACGAATCATCCAACGATAAGCGTAAAAATTCATTGAGCTAAGCTTCTTGGTAGTTTCCTCACCATTCAACGGGTTTACCATCTTGATGTTGAGAGGGTTATCCATCCTCTCCTTGCCAAAACATCAGTGGATACTGCAACGTGTCATATGATCGGTGTGTTTCATATATTCTTTGCAGTTGTCCAGTATCGCGACGTGTAAGTATAATATCGCGAGTTTCCAGGTGTTCCCCAACTATTAGAATCGCAACTTCATCTACTGTTGGAGCGTTAAACCTGCGTTCGTGTGTTCCTACTGGACGTTTATCTGCTCTGATCACCACTTTGTGATCATCATGTGACATGCGCTCCATAGCAGTCTTCAACAGATTAATTAATACATGGTGTTCATTAAGAAGCTGCTGAAGACCTTGAAGGATTTCTCTTCTTAGTGATGTATTGATTTCTTGTCGTCGATCAAGCTGCTCCTCAACGTTGCCCATAAAATATATTTGTAAGAATTTAAAATCTCCACTTTCAGGAGGAAGCAATGATCCAATTCTATGGTGGATTTGGCCTTGAATTTTGAATGTTGGATTGAATCCAGATTTTCCCATAATGTCTGCTCCGAATGAAGTCATCTGGAAACATCCATTGTAATTTTGGGTATTTGCTAAGAAATGACGTGATTGAGGTGTTTCACCACTAAGCAATGAGTTCAATGGCTCAGGTGGTGGAGTCAATATTGGCAGTTTTACTTTGCCACTAAGGCAGCATAATCCGGGAGTTTCTCCAGCAAACTTCAATGCTCCGCAGTGATCACAAACAATCTCCATAGGGCCAATGTCAACCGAAGGGTGTGAGCTGTAATTCATTGTGGAATCGTATTGAAATGCAGCTAGTTTCAAATCAACGCGTGGAATATTTCTTCTTGCAAATCGTTGTTGATCTCTTAAATAAGCCCGACGATTCCTCATTGCTAATCGAGCGGTTTCTCGGGCTGCATCTCTTTCTTCTGGAGTTAGCGTGGCACGACGTTGCGCCATATTAACTCGGCGTTCTTCTCGTGCGATTACACGATCATCTTCATTCAATTGATTTTCAGTGATCTGTTGCCTAACTGAATTACGGCTACGTTGGGAAAGGTCAGATACTCTGGGTCGGGGCATTGTTATAAGAGTATCACCCCGTAATAAAAAGTATAAATTAACATTTAACTAAAAACATTTAACAATTACATTTGACAACAAATATTCGTAAAAAACAAATGGAATAGAAACCTATTTGATAGCTCTCATTTGTTATGCATGGATTTGTTTTTAAAAATTAGGTTATCATTACAACAGCTGTTTCCTTAATTTAATTTAATCAAGAAATGACAAACATGGCATGGTAAACAAAATAAAACATTCTTCGATAAGATTAACATGTAAACTGCAAAGGGCCATAGGACGCTTCCCTTAAGGCTTTTTGAAACGGAAACAGGCTATTATGTTATTCTAGTACCTAAGGAATATCCCTGTAAATTTTCATGCCAATTGGTTCAGTAGTTTTCTAATTATAAACGCTGTAACTAACACAACTTTCTGTTATGTATATAGATTTCCGTGAAATAAACTTTAATTTATGACTAAATTATTTATATTTCTCTTTACGACTTTGCTATGTTAAAAATTTTAATTATATTTTTTTATTTTTATGTTTTATATTAATTTAGTACATAATTTTATAACATATACATTTTGCGTAGTTGTATAATTTAAGGGCTTCAACTTTGCTTATATGTAAGTACTATGACGAGAGAGTATACATATTGTTTTCTGGTTATGACAACTGGCTGACCTTAATAAAAACACAGTTAAATAAAAAGTAAGACAGTAATTTATAATATTGTGATTTAGGTTAGTTATATGTAATAAATTATGTTACATAGTTTGCATGGAAAATAAAAATTATACAAGTGCCTATGATGGAATAATGATAATGTATAGTTATTATTAATAAACGTAAATTGGATGACGATATAAAACTACTTGAAAACAATAAGTGAGGACTTTCAGTCTTTAGGTTTGGCCTACTTTGTCTATCATGGAAACTCCTTCATGGACTATAAAAGTAATTCTTGTATAGATGTTATTTAATATTATTGTTTATGCCAACCAATATTAATTCAATTACCATAAGACATAAGACGTTTATTTCCATTTAAATACATTTGTACATAGGAATTGTCAATAATACAGTTATTTAAAGTAAATGAAATTATTTATAATATATCAATGGTATGGACATAATTATAATTATAGCTAGTTATCATATTATTTAAGTTAAATTAGTGACCCCACCTCAGAATTGAGGAATTCGTCAACTGAATAATAAGCATTATCACACAACAGCCTTTTGACCTTTTTTAAAAATGTTTGAATTAATTTTATATTTTACTATTCATACACAACTTATTCA
>JAQJVL010003974.1:12500-51823 GCA_035578905.1 Stictocephala bisonia
GTTTCATATTTAACGTCCTGAGATCATTTACTTCTTATTTTACTAGCTAACGTAATGTAAAACTACTTCTTTATCCAAGACCTGATTAAAAACAACTTTTGAGATGACCTAGACTAAACAGATGTGTAAAAGTCCAAAGACGTAAAAGTTCGATGCATTGTTCGAGCGGATAAAGAAACGACATTAAGAAATCTACGATCATATACATTATTTAACAAGAGTTAAGTTCAAAGCTGCTATAAGCAAAACTGATCCTTAAATTATTAATTTCAATTGATTTTATCTTCAACGAAATTGAAATTAAAACCAATCACTTAGCAAAGTTTTGTAAAAAGACATCAATCAATTAATACGCTAGAGCAACAATATGAAAGTAAGCGACATTAACCAATGAGGTTTGGACCTTTGCACGAAAACGATATTTGTGTAATATAAAATACCATTGTCTTAAAAAGAGAAAACAATAGGTAAGTATCATTATATAAAACATTCTTTAGCTTTCAAAAGTATGAGCTGAACAAATTGAAATAATGGTAGGTAATGTCTAAAACCCAATTTCTCCTCTCAACTACAACAATGAGCTTGATATTTACATGTTCGACTATAAATATATTATTAATAATTTAATTTTTGCAGTGCTATTCTCACTAAATAAATGAATAAAATATGCAGTGTGTAAAAATATTAGTGTTGCTCATCATGTTTCAAATGGACTAATATTGAAAACAATTAATGACATTCTTTTTTGCCTCTTTAGGTATAATAAATTAATATATGGTACTTTCCCTTCTGGTTATTTTTAGAAAAAGGCAACCGATGGTAGTTTTCTTTAAAATAAATGTTAGTTTTAGAAGAAATACCAGCCTGATTTAGCTAAAATATGGTTGGTTAAGCTTTGTTATATTAGGTTATGTAGATTATGTAAATGTATACATTTAGGGGCTGAGAAGTCGATTGAGAGCGTTAACGCAGGGACAAGCAGCATTAAACTTCTTTAAGTTTACTATACATGCTTTTCATTGTCTGATATGTTATGGATATATCTATGAGTACTGCATACTCACAACTATCTAAAACAAATTGTTTATAAAATTATGGCTTTATCCATAAACACTATTTATTTATGAATTGTAATATTACTTGACTATTAACCACTTCATTATGTTTGTGATTCATGATATATATATCAAATATTATTGAAAAAATTTTAAAAATATGTATCTTACATATATGAAATAAAAGTGGATTTAAGAAATACTATAATTTGTTCCCTTTAACTTTTTGTTGCTCTTTTTGTTCATTCAATCTTACTAGTTGGAAACCATATTAAAGAGACGTTTATTGTAATGGTAAATGTGTGCCCATAGTATCACAGAACTTTAAGTAGTACGAAAAATATGAAAATAAATCATTGATATAATAACAACATATATTTAACAACTTTCGAAGAATATTTGTTGAATATATTTTGACAACTATTGTAAAATAATAGCACAAGTGAAATTAAAATTGTTCAGGAAATAATAAAAGTTATAATAGTAAGAAATAATTTACTGTACAATGCAATGTTAAATAAAGGGAAGAAATACGTTTAATGATAAATGAAAAGTTGCTCATAAAAATGTTTATGGCTAAAAACTATAACTAACATTTTAGTGCAAAATCAAAAAAAAGAACTTAAAAGCATGTGAAACCTAAAAGAGACTGGTTCATTATTTATTTCTTACTACCCATGAATGAACTAAGCTGATAATTAAGTCAAATATTTGAATTTCTATAACGAAATCAATTGTAATTTGTTTCTGAATAATCGTAATCATATCAAATCGAGACAAAATTAAAGCTGATAAAAGTTTTGAAAGATAATTTCTACAGTTTTTTCTATTATCAATCTCCATGCAACCAAAATTTGATTTCATCCTCTAATTTTTTAGTCTTAATTTATTGTATGTAACTAGCATATTATGTTTATATGGTTTAAAAACGATTGAACGACAGTAGGCAAAAAAGGAGAGTACAAGACCCACTCTCAGGTATCTTCAGGTCTCAGATTCAAGATGGCGACCACCTTCGAGCATCTTTGGGTCACGTAACTCAGTCCTACCAACCTTTTAGAAATTTTTCCTTCTCTAATTTCCCACTGAATTCCCAAATGTACCTATAATTCCCTTTTATACTATAACAAATGCAATATTTTATACATATATAATAAAAAATGTAGGTGTTGTAGCGCACCTGGTGGAAATACTTTTAACTACTTTAAAACTAGTCGCATCATTGGGTATATCAGCTCTCAGGTTCAAGATGGCGCCTTCGGAACACATGGCTGAGTCCCTGGTGGTATTAACCCTTCACAAATTTAACTCAAAATTCCATTTTTATACTAAATTAATTCAACTATACACTATAACAATTTTATACTCTATGTGTCAGAATACAACTGATTTTTGGAACAATTGCACAAACCGAATTTTAGTGGTTTTCCTGTTGTGACAGTCATGACTGACATAATTGCTCATGATTGACCTTGACGCGCATACGCACATCGACTGTTTTCAAATGCTACACTCTGATTAGTCCCCCCCCCAACTCCTCCTCTCTTTTCTTCTTCTTATTTCCTAACTGTCCCTTCATTCTCTCTCTATCACTTGATTAGAACGGACGTCGGTTGCTCTTGCGTTTCGAATAGAAGTTTGGGTAAATACTATTGTGTTTTAATTATTTATTTAGTAAATATAAAAATTGCATACTACCTTTACACGATTTTGATCGCTATCCCATCAATTTTAATTAAACTAAATTTAGTATTATCCTAACCTAACCATGGAATCCTACACATCCGCTTTTAAGGATAACCTAGTTACCACTTTCCATAAGTTTAGCACATATGGTAAAGACGTTCTAACAGTTCTCACAGAAAATAAACACAAAATCCTTTCGGAATTAATCTTGCAACGAAACAGGCTCGAGGAATTAAATGGTATATTTCTTTTCAAATTAAGTTCACCAAAATTGTAAATACCGAAGAAATGTTCCCTTTGCCTTTCTTTAATGGAATAACTAGACCTCTGCTACTTTCTGATTCCATCGACACTCAATATTCAGACGCTCTTGACAAAGATTTAGAGAGCGTGGGTAAATGGGTAAGTCAAGATAGTGGGTGGGTACTGGAAAATATCTTACGTTTAGATCTTTGCATTGTTAAATGTCACCCTTTATACGCTTCTTCCTACATACCCACTCCTACAAAAATTGATAACTCAAAACAAAGAATTGTAAATATTAAAAATGAGGATAATAATTGCTTTATCTACTTTGTACTTTCTATGTTATATCCTGATAAACATAGGTGAATAACTCATAATAAATTCTTAGAATGTTTTGTAAATATTTCTGGTATTAGCTATTCTATTAAAGTTACAGATCTTGATAAATTTGAAAAATTAAATCCTTCTATTTCTGTAAATATATTTGGTTATGAAAAATACGAAGTCTATCATATTATAATCACTAAAGAAAAGTTCAAGATTCACCATTTAAACTTGTTTCTTTTGACTAATAACAAAACTACTCGCTACTGTTTGATTACAAACTTAACAAGACTGCTATCTCACTTAACTAAACACGATGGTGTTAGCTTCTACTGTAACTACTACCTACACAGATTTTCTAGCTAAGACTTACTTACTAATCACTTATCTTTATGTTCACTACACGGAGAACAAAAGACTAGACTACCCACTGAGGACGAAAAGGTCATGTACTTTAAAAACCATACTCTCACACAAAAAGTCCCATTTACCATTTACTGTGTAATTGAAAGTTTTGTACAGCCTTTACTCAATTGTCCAACAACACCAAGTACAGTAAACCACGCCCTTCATATTCCATCAGGCTTGTGCAACGTAATTATTGACAGTAATGGTAAAGCTATTACACCACTTGTCGTTTACAGTGGTCCAGAAGTTGTTAATACTTTTCTAAATTGTTTGATGAACGAGTCTAAAGAAATCATACCTATAATTTAAAAAATATTCCAATTAAAATGACTCCACAAGAAAACATTTGTTTCCGAAACGCTAACAATTGCCACATTTGCCTTAAACCACTTATTGGTGACAAAGTGGCTAATCACAATCATTTAACAGGTCAAGTCTTTGGAGATGCTTACAATTCTTGTAATTTAAATTATAAAGTTGCCGATCACATTCCAGTGTTTTTCCATATTCTCAAAAGGTTATGATTGCCACCATTTGATTCAAGGGATTGGTAAATAAAAAAAAACTCTCATGTATCGCTACAACTCCAATGTATACAATAAAGCCTCCAGAAGCAATTTAACGCTCACGTTCAGGACGAAATCGCTAAAACGTCAGCTGTGGCAAATTACATTAATTTAATCGTTGATTCAGTTGATCAAGGAAAAGACGTTATTGGTGTATTTATGGATGTTACCAAAGCATTTGATAGCGTCTCACATGCAGTTTTGATTGAATAACTTTCGAAATTTGGGATACAAGGACTTCCTTTAACATGGTTAAAATCCTACTTAGAAAACAGAAGGCCGTTTGTGGAAGTTAATCTCATTAACAGATGTACAGAGTGGTACATTTCAGTCACCCATGAGTCACCACGTTTCCTAGATACGCTCCAATTTTTAAGTACATCTTTGGACGTACTTGTGAAATACCTAAAGTCTGACGATACTTCAAACTTAAAAATGTTTAAACAATATATGGGTGATACACACTTGGACTTATTGCTGCGTCAAGGTGTGTTTCCCTACAATTACATGACAGACGAATCTAAATTCCAAGAGACCGAACTTCCTCCTAAGGAGGTTTTCTTTAATTACTTGACAGAAACACTTATATCTGAGGAAGACTACACACATGCACAGACTGTGTGGTCCACCTTTCATATGACTTCAATGAAACAGTACCACGACTTTTTCCTACAGACAGACGTTTTACTATTGGCTTACATTTTTGAAAATTTCAGAATGTCTAGCATGAAAAACTACAGTATTGACCCGTGTAACGTTTACTCACTCCTGGCTTAACATGGTATGCCATATTGAAAATGACTGACATAAAACTCGACTTACTCACATACTAATGACCAACACTTGTTTGTTGATTCTGGGATCCGAGGTGGTGTCACCATGTTACCAAATCGCTTTGCCCAGGTTAACAATCCTTATTTACCCGAATATAACTCCACTAAACCCACAAATTACTTGATTTACCTTAACTGTAATAATCTGTACGGTACTTCAATGGTCAAAAATTCACCGAGGTCTGACTTTACTTGGCTAACTCAACAGGAGATAGAATCTTTAGACTTTACCAAAGTACCGGATGATTCTGAGACTGGTTACATACTCGAGTTGGACTTGCACTATCTGCAACTCTTGCACGACTTACACTCAGACTATCCACTAGCGCCTGATCGTAAAATTGTGACTAAAGACATGTTATTGACATACTGTAGGGACTTGATAGATGAACTTGACATCAAACCTCCCAAGACAGGAAAACTACCAACTACACTCTGTGACAAAACCAAGTACATGTTAAATTACAGAAACCTTAAACTTTACTTACAACTTGGACTTGTACTGACCAAAATCCACAGAGTTCTTTCTCTTGAGCAATCTGCATGGCTAGCCCCATTTAATAACTTCATTACCGAAAAGAGGAAAAATGCTAAAAATAAATTTGAAAAATATTTATTTAAAGTAATAAACAACGCTACTTATAGTAAAAGTTTGGAAAATGTAAGATCTAGGATCGATTTCAAGTTAGTTAATAATAAAAAGCAATTGGTTAAATGGACAGCTAGTCCCAGACTTTAAAACTTTTTTTCATACAACTATGATTTGGCTGGACTTGCTTTGAAAAAACAGTCAATTTTTCTAAATAGACCTATTTATGTTGAATTTACCTTCTTAGACATTTCAAAACTAATAATGTACATTTTTCGTTACAACTGGGCAATTGCAAAGTACGAGAACAAAATTAAACTTTATGTGACTGTTACGGATTCTCTTTTTTATAATGTACATACTCCCGATGTATGTGTAGATATTAAACATGAGCTTCATCTTTTGGATACCTCAGAGTACACCCATCTACATGGCCATGTTACAGTGTTGAAAATAAAAAAAAAAAACAGTTGGGAAAATGTAAAGACGAACCAAATTCCAAACCTGCTAAAGAAATTATTGGTTTAAACGCAAAGTACTATTCGGTATTAAAATCTAATCAAGAGCATAAGAAGTAGAAAATGGAATTATAACCAAAAAAACAAGTTCTAGAGCATTATCATGATTACATAACTAAAAAAAACTAAAACTCACTAATAACCTAATGTAAATATAAACCTTGAGAAAATTATTTAAAAAAACAGAAAAACACTAATCAATTCTATACACTTTAAGAACAGTTCAAACATTAAAATAAATAAAAGAACAACCAAAATTGCAAACAACATAATGTTCGAGTGTCTTTCCAGAACCGTTAACCTCAGACTGACTACCACTCCCTTCCCCCACCATTCTTTCCTCTCCCGCATCCTGTTATTATTGCGTCATTTACATATGGCGCCAATCAGTTCTTTAGCTTCTTCCACTACATCGGAATTTTGTTAAACTTTTCGAAAAAATATTTAAAATTTATTGAAAATTACTTAGATCAAATTAATTTTTCTAAAATATTTACCACAGTATAATATTGAAAAGGTAATATTAGGCAGTTTTTTTGTATTTACTAAACTGTAGATTTGTACATAACTTATCCTTAATACTCTAAAGTTAAATTTTACTTTGTGTACATTTAAAAATGTAAAAACACCGGGTCCTCTAGCGGTCTTAATTTACGTATACACAAGCAAAGTTATAAGTCTACGAGCAATACTTTGAGTACTACCACAATGTTACAGGATGGGGCTTGCCACATAAATCTTATGGTTTGTGTCACAAAAATAAAGTCGAAATATCAGCTTGCTTCTTATTGTTAATGAAATAAAGATTATATACTTCCAACTACATAGGATTGAAGAAAATAAGTGATGGAATGGGATTATACTCTTGCTATAACCCATGGTTACTTACATGCCTGTAGAAACCAAATTTTACGGGATTGGATGTTCTCAACCCAACCGTAGTGCAATGTAGAAACCTTGAACTGGGCGAACCTTCTTCTTGATTACGGTAACTCCTACGCCAGGTAAGTAATGTTAAGTTTGTTTTGAGTAAACCCTTTTACCGTCAACCTTTATAAACAGTTTATATAGTAAATTCTGTTATAATATGGACACTTTTGTGAGGTTTTATAACTACAATTTAATAACAGCTATCTCAAGCTATGTGTAAATTTCTATAGAATACCGTAACATCAAGGTAAGGGTGGCCCAAATTTAGTATAAAATCGCTTGACTGTTCTCCAAGGCAGCCAAAAATGCGTAAGTCCTGAGACAGTCTTGCAGCTTGGGGCTGGGCTAAACCCTGTAAGACTTTGAATCGCAGTCCAGGCCCTCGTAAGGTACCTGTACGATTGAATGACTGGATAGTATCCGTAGGTACCATGTGTGAGGGAGAGTGGCTTACAAAAAAAGAAAATACACAACAAATATATAATCAAAAAACCTACTGAAAAAAAGTAGAACCAAACAATTATGAAAACAAAATATGCATGTATAAAAGTCCACTGTAAGATTATACGTGTCACATTGAAAGGCTTATCTAAATAAAGTTATGACTAGACTTACAGTGGGACCCAAAAAAGTGTAAAACAATAAATACAAAAATAATACTGGGAGGTAGCAGTATTGTTATGGAGTGGCTACCACCATAATGAGCGTTGCGGTTGGGGCTCATTACACTAAAATACCCTTGAGGGGATGTCAGTCCTCCATCAGGGGCGTCCCATTGGAATTGGGCAATGCCCTTCAGTTTTGCCTTCAGCTTACTTGAGGGTAGTGAGGAATTAAATATTCACCGTGAAAAAAACTGGTTAAATCTCAATCAAAACTAAACACATTAATAAAATCTGCGAGAAAGATCATGGAAAAGGTATAGTATGGTACAGAATCAGGAAGTGATCTAAATAGGATGTGGTAAAACTTTCTACAAGAAGAGGAAATTCCTCCTAAAAGTAAGAAAAAATCAAAGATTCATACAAATTTCAGAAAATAATACATAACATTTTAAATAACAATATAATTGTTGAAAAATGTCTCAGATAAAGGAAGAACTACCAACATAAAAGGAAAGTACTATCTAAACCCCTTACAATTGAGTTAAAATACCAAAAGTCTAAAATTTTTGACAATTTGTTGACTTTTGTTATTTTAACAAATTTTAAGCAAAAGTAGGTTAGCAATCAACCCTTCGGTAGTTTGCTAGCCTAACCTTTCGGATGTTAGTTTATCTATCTTTATCTGTGTTCATTATTGTACTTTTAAAACCTTACTTTTTCTCGTAATTTTAGTCTTTAGTCTTTAGCTATATTAATCTTATCTTACAGTGTAAAATCTGGTACGTGTTTTCTGTGGGTGGTCAAGTCGTATGTTTGGTAGGTAGATTGTCCATGAATGTAGGGAGCTGTTTGTCAATCTAAGGTTTTATGTAATGGGTAGTTACGTAATCTATCGAGAGTACTGTTTGTGTTGAGTAGATGGGTGGTTAGTCAAGAGGGTTGAATGTTAAGTAGGTAGTTCATGTTTGTTGGTTATGTGGGTGGTCTATCAAAGGTTTTATGTAATGGTTAGGTGGATGATTTATCAAGAGTAATGTTAGGCATGTGGTCCATCAAGAGTTGTGTGTGTTTAGTAGGTAGGTGTACTGTTATGTCATGATTGTATGGTGTGTGGTTGGTCTTGTATGTTAAATAGTTGGTATATATAACGTCTTGTTTTTGTGGGTGGTCAAGTCGTATGTTTGCTAGGTAAGTCGTTCATGAATTTTGGGAGTTGTGAGTCAATCAAAGGTTTTATTTAACGCCAAGCCAGGAAGTGAGCAAACGTTACACGGGCCAATACTGTAGTTTTTATGCTAGTCGTTCTGAAATTTTCAAAAATGTCAGCTAATAGTAAAACATCTGTCTGTAGGTACAAGTCGTGGTACTGTTTCATTAAATTCATGTTAAAGGTGGACCACACAGTCTGTGCATGTGTGAGGAAGGCCCTCAGATATAGGTGTTTCTGTCAAGTGGTTAAAGAAAGCCTCCTTGTGAGGAAGTTCAGTCTTGTGGAATTTAGATTCGTCTGTCATGTAATTGTAGGGAAACACACCTTTACGCAGCAATAAGTCCAAGTGTGTATCACCTATACATTATTTCAAATTTTTAAAGTTTAAAGTATCGTCAGACTCTAGGTTTTTCACAAGTACGACCAAAGATGTACTCAAAAATTGGAGCGAGTATAAGAAACGTAGTGACTCAAGGGTGAATGAAATGTACTGCTCACTAGTTGTAGCGATACATAACAGTTTTTCTTTTTTGAATTTACCTAGCCCTTGAATCAAATGGTGGTAATCATAACCTTTTAAGGTTATGGAAAAACACTGGGATGCTCCCAAGAACTTACCTGTTAAGTGATTATGATTAGCTACTTTGTCACCATTAAGTGGTTTAAGTGGAGACTGCCCGCCCTATCTCGCCCCATGTCAAAATAGCCACTTTCATTACCCGTTTTCTCAGAAAGTATAATAGCTATGAACTTGTAATTTTTTACATATGTTTAGTAGTATTTGCTGACAGTACTTATATACATTTAGCTTTCTAAAAAAATTTTTAAGCTTTTTAAAATAAAAAAAATTGATATTACTTTTTTGGGAATTTTTTAATATTTATTGCATAAAACTGATTTATTTGTTCCAATGGCCCTAATTCTAGACCCACATCATGAACAACACATGATAAACATATTCTGAAAGTTTCAACTCTGTATCTCTTACAGTTTTTGAGATAACAGGCCATTTACCAGAAAAAACGCAGGTTTCGGAAAATGGCAAATAACCTAACCGCGAACAAGAATATGATAGTAATTTGTGAATTAACATACTAAAATTTAAAAACCTTCAGGCTGATAATGTTTTTTGCTATCCTGGGCGTCTAACTGTAAATTTATTTTCCTTATTTCAGTCCTGGCCTCCTTCGTGAGCTGCAAAACTGTGATCTAGGCTTTTTTGACTCGTAGCTCGTCGATAACGTTCATGGCTGTCACAGTTTTTGTTCCAACATAACTTACACCACCCCTTTTTTTAAACATAAAGTTGAGAGATAGCACTATCATTATAAGAACATACAGCATCCCACACACCCACTTCCAGCATATTATTCCCCACAAAATCTGTTTTTGGCACGCGGGACCTGATTACGTTTTTGAAAGACTCATTGAAGTTTTGAGTTTTTCCATGCAGGCACTTTGACGGAAGCTCTTTCTTTGCCAAATCTCTGAAAATGGGCTTTATGACCATCATAATAGCCTCATGAGTAGGTTTGTGCTTGTATGTTGTTTTAGCATCTCTCGCTTTGAGATAACCGCTCCAATCCTTGTCGCATAGCGTGTGGCTTTTGATCAGGCCACATGGGTGCAAGGTCTTTTGATCAGTCGATAGTCTGTGAAACCAGATGGTCCAAACAGCTTTCACCATTTTATCGACATCATCACAATTATTTATAATTGCTTTTTGGCATAATAGTCTTGAAATTTATCAATTAGACTGTCTGTAAGCCTATTAACCCCCTTTATAGGCTTCCCATCTAAAAGAGTTTGGCCACTATACTTAGCTTTCAATTTTCTAAGGCGACAACCCATACGCTTCTGGATGTGGCCTACACATTCAAGCTTAGAGATCTCCACATCCTTGTAAGGTTTAGATGCCACTACTTGTCCAAAAGCAGATGAATCACCGTCACCCAGGAACTTTGTATACCGCACACCCCTGATTTTTTCAGATCACTGAAACATTTCGATGGCAGCTTTAGTCTCCATTCCACCGCTTGAGTCCTGGTAGTTCATTGAACATTTATGATTAGGTGTCTTTTTCAGTGCACATTTGTGACAGTACTTTGATAGGACCTGTACATCTATAACATTACCAGTATCAAAGCTTGTAATTGTAGCAACAGCATTTTTCGATACGTGTCCCCTTTTTTACCTTGTAGCGTCAAATTCAATGGAAATGTCCATACGTAGATTCATATCACTGTCATTCTCCTTTACAGCTTCAAAAACAGCTGCCTTCATTGACTCAACTGCAACTGATTAAAGAGCTGAGCCTACAGTCTCTACCAGCTTGTCTGTTTTAGTCAAAGGAGGGCTGAGATTCAACATACCGCATATTATTTTTGTATGTGTGAGTCCTTTTCCTATGCACCTCATTCCATAGAACAGCCTTAATTTCATATATGTTACTTTCTGTACACATATTTGAGTGCAAAACTGGGTGGTTGCATCACAGTCATTGCATGTAATATCAAAATAGCTAGCCAAACCTGACCACTTCAAACGCTTTTGGCTAATCTTGATATTACCTCCACACTCTTTACAGGCCACTGTTTTTGTAAAAGCACATACCAGTAAATTTAGATCTATTATTACATTGACATTCTCACCAATTTTGTAGAATTCATGTAATAATTTCCTTTTGGAGGCACTAACAGGAGTCGCTGGTTTTTTGGTCAAACTAGGCCTACTTTCAGAACTAGTAGAAGGTCGATTTCCATCACTGTTCTGCTCTGCCAAGCTTTAATGAACTGTTTCCTTACTTAGCCTATAAAATCTATTTCCTTTGTTTACTCGTTTTTTAAAAATTCCTTTTGGTTTAGTCATTTTCCGAACTTTTGATCTTGAAATATATAAATACTCACAAAACAACAGATTCCAAACAAACAGAATGTAAACACACAGTCGGGAACGAAATAAGAAACAGAGGACAAGAACTTCATAGACTACTAAAATTGATATTCCAAAGACGTTTAAAAGCTAGAATAAACCAAAAAAATGTGGATATATGACAGTGAAAAAGGACGGCAATCCAACCACTGCAGTCACGCGTAGCCTACGTTCATCCTACAAAACTGCATGACACACCGACCTAAATTAAATATTAAAAGTACTTCTAATAATTTTCTTAAAATAATTGGCACAGCAAAATTTACGGAAAGAATTGAAGAATCTAAACATTTAAAAAAACAAAAAAAGAAAAATTACAATTTGGCTTCAGACTCCCCTTAAGGCAAAAGTGGCAATCGTTAACGTTTTGGAAACAAATTGTGTCTTGAGGAGTCATTTTAATCGGAATATTCTTTTCAATTATAGGTATGAATTCTTTAGTCTCGTTCATAAAACAATTTAGAAAAGTATCAAAAACTTCTGGACCACTGTAAACAAGAAGTGGTTTAATAATTTTACCAATACTGTCAATAATTACGTAGCAAAAGCCTGATGGAATATGAAGATCGTAGTTTATTGTACTTGGTGTTGTTGGACAATTGACTAAAGGCTGTACAAAACTTTCAAAGTCACAGTAAATGGTAAATGGGACTTTGTGTGTGAGAGTATAGTTTTTAAAGTACATGACCTTTTCGTCCTCAGTGGGTAGTCTAGTCTTTTGTTCTCCGTGTAGTGAACATAAAGATAAGTGATTAGTAAGTAAGTCTTAGCTAGAAAATCTGTGTTGGCAGTAGTTACAGTAGAACCTAACGCCACCGTGTTTAGTTAAGTGAGATAGCAGTCTGGTTAAGTTTGTAATCAAACAGTAGCGAGTAGTTCTGTTATTAGTCAAAAGTAACAAGTTTAAATGGTGAATCCTGAACTTTTCTTTAGTGATTATAATATGATAAACTTCGTATTTTTCATAGCCAAATATATTTACAGAAATATAAGGATTTAATTTTTCAAATTTATCAAGATCTGTAACTTTAATAGAATAGCTAATACCAGAAATATTTACAAAACATTCTAAGGATTTATTATGAGTTATTCCCCTATGTTTATCAGGATATAACATAGAAAGTACAAAGTAGATAAAGCAATTATTATCCTAATTATTAATATTTACAATTCTTTGTTTTGAGTTATCAATTTTTGTAGGAGTAGGTATGTAGGAAGAAGCGTATAAAGGGTGACATTTAAAAATGCAAAGATCTAAACGTAAGATATTTTCCAGTACCCACCCACTATCTTGACTTACCCATTTACCCACGCTCTCTAAATCTTTGTCAAGAGCTTCTGAATATTGAGTATCGATGAAATCAGAAAGTAGCAGAGGTCTAGTTATTACGTGAAAGATAGGCAAAGTGGACATTTCTTTGGTATTTACAATTTTGGTGAACTTAATTTGAAAAGAAATATACCATTTAATTCCCCCCAGCCTGTTTCATTGCAAGTTTAATTCGGAAAGGATTTTGTGTTTATTTTCTGTGATAACTGTTAGAACGTCTTTACCATATGTGCTAAACTTACGGAAAATGGTAACCAGGTTATCCTTAAAAGCGGATGTGTAGGATTCCATGGTTAAGTTAGGATAATACTAAATTTAGTTTAATAAAAATTGATAGGATAGCGATCAAAATCGTTCAAAGGTAGTATGCGATTTTTATATTTACTAAATAAATAATTAAAACACCATAGTATTTACCTAAAATTCAAATCAAAATGCAAGAGCAACCGACGTCTGTTCGAATCGAGCGCTAGAGAGAGACTGAGAGGACCGTTAAGAAATAAGAAGAAGAAAAGAGAGGGGGAGGTTGGGGGGACCAATCAGAGTGTAGCATTTGAAAACAGTCGATGTGCGTATGCGCGTCAAGGTCAATCATGAGCAATTATGTCAGTCCTGCCTGTCACAACAGGAAAACCACTTAAATTCGGTTTGTGCAGTTGTCCCACAAAATCAGTTGTGTTCTTACATATAAAGTATAAAATTGTTATAGTGTATAGTTGAATTAATTTAGTATAAAAATGGAATTTAGAGTTAAATTTGAGAAGGGAAAATACCACCAGGGACTCAGCCATGTGTTCCGAAGGCGCCATCTTGAACCTGAGAGCTGAATATATCCAATGATGCGATTAGTTTTAAAGTAATTATAAGTATTGCCACCAAGTGTGCTACAGCACTCACATATGTTATAGTGTATACATAAAATATTGCATTTGTTATAGTATAAAAAGGGAACTATAGGGAAATTTGGGAATTTGATGGTAATTATTGGAGGGAAAATTCCCACAAGGTTGGTAGGACTCAGTCACGTTGCCCGAATGTGGCCACCATCTTGAATCCGAGAGCCGAAGAAACCTGAGAGTCGGTCTCGTACTCTCCTCCTTTTCCCTACTAACGACATACAACACAAAACTAATATAATATGTACATAAAGTACAAAATATGGTGTTTAATTTTAGTAAGCCACAATTAACTTTCTAAGACAGGAGGAATTCAGATAGGAATGATTTCCATTATCAAACTATTCTTTTAATAAATTTGTTTTTCACTATGCTCACTTTTCTGTTCATATTATTCAGGGTTTCGCAACGTGTAAAGCTCAAATGTTTCAGAGATTTAGCAGCATGAAATAACCGCACTTAATCCACTAAACGATACAAGGTATTCACAGATCTTCTAAGCTCCCATATATGATAAATGTCTTTAAATATACTCAAAGGTACAAAATGAAATTATCATCGTATTAATAACATGCAGGTGAATTTTATCGTGTAGAACAATGTTTACATATTCGTATTTGTATATTGCAATAAATGCCAATAAAGAGCATTTTGCAAACTCGGATAGTACAAAGGGCCAAGCATTATTCAAGATTGCCAATATAGAAGGCATTATATATTGCTATAGGCTGGATATTGTAGTGACAAGGGCCTGTATTACAGCTGCCATTGAACGTAACTGGAAAGGAAAGGGAAGGCATTCTCATCGGTTTCCATAGTTTTACATAATAAAACGCAAATCCTGATGTAAAAATGTTCCAAAATATTAAAATTAACGTAAGGTTTTTTTTATTCTCTTCTCCTTATAAAATGTAACAGACACATTTTACATGTAATTCTGTTACAAGGAATAACAATCATGAATAATTCTTTTTAAATTGTCAAAGGTATTTATTAGGCTGTTTTGTATATCTGATAGCCTTAAAAATATATACTATATGTTTGGGTGTTCATTCCATTAAATCTTCTTAGTTCTATTTATTTGTTTTATACTTTTAGTCAGTAATAATGTATACATGTTAGAATTATTATAGCTTGAAGTTGAGATTTTCTTTCATAATTGTAGTAGAAGTGTTAAGTGGATGTTGGTTACAGTTTTTACTAGTATCAGAAACCTAAACACTACCACTCGTCTTGTCTGAAGAGCCTCTAATATAGGCTTCTGTGGTTTTAAGATAAGATCAGAGAAGAGAAGTTGTTTGAGCTTGATATGTCGCAGATATAGCTGAAAGCGAGAAAAAGACCTTTTTTTGTTTAATTAAGGGAAAATGAACTATAGCATGCACCTATGTGAGAGAGATGGATTGCGTGGTGAAAGTGAGAGAGAAACCTATTCTTTTCCACTGTGTTATTTCAAACTAAATATAAAATTAATGTAAAATTAAACTTATATTGAGCAGTTACATACTTTTTATATGAAGATGTAGGTAGGGGTTAACGGGACAGTGAAATAGTTTTATAAGTTTTACAATGAAGATAAATACATATATCATGAGCGAACTAAAATAAATACGATATTTAAATATTTTGAGTAATAACTCGGCTGGATACATTTTAATTCCTTAAATCAATAGGATAAGGTTAACATTTATGGCATTTAAACTACATCTTAAATATCCTTATATCAAAGTATAGTTTGTTCTTGAACTTAAGACGAAATTTCGAAATATTTATATGTAAATATACTAACAAATGATAATAATATTCTAACACACTTATGATGAATATTATTATTAGTTGAACTTAAAGCTTGACATTCTGTAAAAAATTAAAAACAATTACAATGGAACTAATTATTAATGTTCTTTCAAGGCAATTTTGAATATCAGCAAATATAACGTAGGCTTGTACGGATAAATAGTACTATATTAATTATATAGATCAAGATTATGAACGAAAGAAGTTATGAAAGTATACAATAATGCATATAAAAACAAGCATACACTAAATGTTTAAATTATAATGCGAAGAACACTTTAAATAAACGTGTGAAACTTTAAGATTGGCCTAGATTTAACATAGATATTTTGTTTATTATTTTTGTTGATTGATTATTTTTCATGGTATTTTTTATTCTATAGTAATTCACACATACCTTTAGAAATTAACTAGTCGATGAATTTACATTTAACTTTGACTTTTATATTTATTACCAAATAATGGACCAAAATGAATGAAAAGTTTCCTTTGGGTAGTAATATGTACAAATATGTAATAAATGCTGGCCGACTTACTCAGATTGAAAAGAATATATATTTACTCCTAAAACACCATTATTTTAGTTGAATCAGTTCTTTGTGGGCCATTTTGACACATTACGAAATATACTACCTAAAAAGATATTCCTTTCTACATTAAAACTATTTGGTAAAAAAGTAGAGCCACTGCTCAATTTCTTTCTTATATTTTATGGTCACACAATTAAAAGTGAAACTGATGTGTCCAACGGAGTATTTGTACTTAGTATGCGTTTTAAATCAAAATATTAATCCATTTTCTTGAAATATTATCATTGTTATATATAACAACACAGCTACCCTAGTTGACTAACACTCTCTCCTAAAGCTGGTCAAGTGTAGAGATATAATTTAAATTTAATTAATCAATGACAGTTTGCAGTTAAATAGTCAAACTATTTTTCAACCGTCATTTGTACCAAGCAATTAGTAAAAGGAATTTTAATATCTAATAATGGGTATAAAAAATGTATAAAATTAATTATCTATGCTGTAACAATTTTAAATTACATCCAATAAGAGAACTGGAAGTATTGGAAAAAGTATTGGAAAGAAGTGGTTGAATTTCGAGCAGTTTTCAATAAAATGTTTACGGTTTTTTACATATACCCCCTTATTCATAACCCCTCTATTAAAAAGGAAATGTTCTCTTCAGAAACATAATATCAAATACTTTTTTAAAACGATTTTTTTCTGTTGAGTTATATCGTCATGTTTTCTCAAATTTACTTTCTTTGTTACTTTTTTTGAACACTTATTTCCAGAGCAAAGTCCACAGGTTGGTTACAAGTCTTTTGGTTTTGTGGAAAATTTTTTCTGAGGGAAGGTCCATGTAAAGCGTCCACCTGTTATTTTTTGTCAGTTTTCAGTGACTGTTTGTTACTGATGCCAATTACAGTTGAAACTGTCTTCTTACTTTTAAGAAGTCCAGCATTTTTTTTTTTTTTTTTTTTTTTTTTTGAGTTGGTTTTGGGAGGTGAAGTAAACGCGCAGTGTGTGTGTTCGAAGAGTGGGGCAGTTTTGTCCGTCTGGTGGCCTTTTTTTGGACCACCTTTCCCACTATCTTCTGGAAGAAATGTAACTCTAAGTTTTAGTATTATTAAGATATTAGTAGTTAGTTTGTGACCTCCCAGAACTTGGCCATTCATACCAAAACCTAGTATATTAGATCTCAGTTTTTTTTTTCTTGAAATAGTTACTCTTCCAGTGTCCAAGTCGGTAATTTTTTTTTCACGTCAGGTATTTTTAGTACGAAATAAGTAATTTATAAAACTGAAATTACTATTGGCTAATTATTATTTTTTTCGTAGATTCCTGAGGAAGAATCATTATAACTATACTCATAACAATGATCATTATCACAATCATTAAACAAATTATAACAACTTTTAACATTTTTAAAACCATTATTACTTAAATCATAATTACTCATTACTCTACTACAAAAAATTATCAGGACAGTTACAATTATTAAGGAGAAATACTGAACAAAATTACTAATTATTTTTAGGTATTAAAAGTAAAATTTCCTACTTTGATTTTATTATAAGAGTACTTTTTATTTGGATTATGATCCAACTTAATTTGAGAAGAAGTATTAATTGTAATTATTATATATTGATTTAATTGTCTAATATTAATTATAGAATTACTTGAATCATTTCATATACATGCAAGTCTTTTGATTGTTTAAGTAATTAAAGATAAATAGTTGTATGTATTATTGTTTTATAATAAGTTAAAGTAATGAGATGATATCAAATACAAAGTCAATGTAACTGCAAGTTTTAGAAGATTATAAACTAATATTGCTACATGGAAATAATTGTATTATGAATTCCTCACATCCACATAATATTTGACGAATAAAATGTTTAAAGCGTCAAAGAATTTATTGAAATGAACAAAATAAGAATGCAAATCGCTAACATAGTTAATTGCTATCAGCAAATGTTGAAATAAATTACTAACCCTATTTAATATTTTTTTTTTTACATTTAATATATTTTTTAATGTAAGTTTTTTGACATTTCATAACATTTCAATTGTTTACAAAAGTAAGTAAATCTCAAGGTCAGATACTCAAATTATATATAAAAAATAGTAAGAAAGTGACATTAAGTGATTTAAAGAACGGATGACTGCAGTGGCTGCCACAAACAGATATGGCATAACAGTGCGAGCAGATTTATGGCAAATTTTATGGGGCGTAAAAGACGAATTGCCTGTAAAAATCTGAACAATAAGGAGCACTTATGAGGAACACATGTATGTTGTTTGTTCAATATTTCTCAAAAGTAACGTACATGGTCCATCGGGTTATATGGAAAATAATTCTGTAGATAAGTCTTCATTTTAATATTATTTTTTTTTTTTTATGAAGACAGTAACAGTATATAAAAAAACCAAAACTCAGTAGTGGTGTGAAGATATTTTAAGTATATGGTTACTTCTATTCTTTATTTCGCGTTTACTTCTTATACACGTGTAATGTTTTTAAATTAAGCCATTCGTAATGTTTACTATTCAAATTAATAAAACTTACAAACACAAAGTGATATACTCCTGGATCTGAGGTTTGCATCACCATTGTGATTATATATTTACATTATAAATGTAGTAATATGCATTTCTTCAAGCATATCATGTTCCAAAATGTTATATTTCTTATCGTATTGCGTGAGTTGTATATTTTTATAGAAAAATTTTGAATATGAAAACAGTTAATATCTATAAATTTGAATTGAATGTGAGATGATAATGTTATTTGAAGATCATATTTAGCGTCTTTTATTTCAACCTATAGTTCTCTACTATCTGAAGGTGGGTTCCTTTGTTTTAGATAATTTGTCAATAGTATTAGGTAACATGTGTATATATATATATATATATATATATATATATATATATATATATATATATATATATATATTCATTTTATTATTATCTGTATATGACTTGATCATTATTTAAACAAAAACTAACATTAAATTAATCTTTGATGAGTGATTAGATATATCTGCGATTAGATATTTAGGGGAAGAAAAAAATAAATATCCAGTGTATCTATTGTTGGAAGAATTAAATAATAAAAATTCCCAGATTATTATCAGGTACGAGACGCCAACACAACTTTATGCTCCTTTTCAATATCAAATTCAATTGCCTTTATTGTTCATAACACTGGTTACACTTTCAAACATAGTCAATATAATTATAATATATTTTTAAATATAATAATCATTATTAAAAAATATCAAAATAATAAAATTAATTTGCAATTAATTACTGCTTTAGTCCATTTTTATAAATGGCAACACTAAATGAATCTTTAATGGTATTTGACAAATTTTTTTAATACTTGGGTGCACAGAATATTACACCCTTCATGACATAGTTACACCTGCAGAAGGGTAAAATAAGCTCATTCCTGCACCTTGTATTGTATTCATAAATTTTCATTTATTATATTTCTAGATTTTTATTAAAAAAAGGCGCAGGAGGAGTAAATAATAATTGATGGTTATATTATAATGTGATCGTTATGAATGACTTGTCTGTAGCTGTCTCTGGGATTGAGACCAGATATCATCCTTAAAGCTCTTATATGAAGCCTAAATACTCTTAGGAAACGCTGGTGTGAGCAATTTCCCCAAAACATGGCTCCATATACTAACGAACAGTAAAAATATCCAATATACACTAGTTTCAAAATATGTTTTGGAGAAGATTACGATAAACAATGGAGAGATAAAAAGAGACTTAAATAGCTTTTAAGGTGAATACGGCATTATTATATGTGTTAAGGATGAATTTGCATAACCTGTATGGTCTCGTTTACTACCTGAGCACAAATTGTAGCCCCTTTATGAAAGACCAATAGTCAGGGCAACTAATACACCGACAACTTTACATGGAATACAAACCACTTAGTACAGGTATACTTTTCAGCTGATTCAAAGATAAATATACTATACGAACAATGTACAACTTAATATTAACAACATTAATAAGTGATAATAATAAATAGCTTCTGCAGAGAGACGTAAAATCAGATCAGTGTCAGACAAATAACTAATTTATAGCCTATACAAGATATTTACAATTCTAAATGGCCTTACTAAGTACTGGTGAATTTGGGGGGAAAAAATCAAAAACTATTAAATCCAACCGGGAATCAGCAAAGTGTAATTTGTATACAACATGCGTACCAGTAGAAGAACAAGCCGTAAATTTATGAAGGTACAAAAATTTTGACTTTACGCATCCTATATATATATATATATATATATATATATATATATATATATATATATATTTGTAAATTGATAAATAATTAACAGTTCAGTATACGAACCAGGTGCGTTAAGTAACTACATTTATTATAATAAATATATTAAAAAACATGTATTTCACATAACATAAGTACTGATACTGTAAAATATAGCCATTTAAATTTTGGATACCCACCTTCAGTGTTTTAATTCTGAAAATATTGCCACAAACGATTAATTAAATCTATGACAGAGCTGCAAATTTGCAAATAAATATATCCTGTACATTATAAGTTAGTTTATTTTAATGTTAAAATAAAACCCAAGTCTTTGGTTGTTCTCATCTTTTTAAGTAGTTGAGATGTTTTAACCATTGGCAATTAAATAAAACACATTTTCCCCTAAAATAAGACATTACAGAGAATATTTTATGTAAATTTGTAAGGTGAGTAAACTCCAAAATACTAAAGAATTAATTGATTTGTAATTTTTAGCAATAAACCTTTGACATTGTTTTATAGATCCTTATTTCATCTTTACATAAAAGTATTTTACACATTGTTAAATATAGTTAATAAATATTCTAAATAGCAACAAACCCAAGTTTGAGCATTTCGGAACAAATGATTCTATTACAATTCCTTCATAGGTTACACCATGCTCTGTTTTCTACAAATAGGAATTAAAGTAATCATATTGGTTTTCTGACTAACCAATATAACGTAATTCAGACAGCATATTTAAGTGATTTACTCGTTACATTTGTATCTCAATTACCTGCACGGTTTTGGGTTTGAATAAAAAAATTTCCTGCATTTAAATTACTTCTAAGTTTAACAATATATATAAACGCATGTATAAAATATTTAACAAAGTATGACTAATGCAAATAAATGTTAGCCTCTGTGAGTACTAGGCTACATGAGTTTTTTACAATTAGCTGATATTCCAATCGTAAAACTATTGTAATTTCTATAATAAATTTTAGCTACTCCAACTAGTTTAAGCGGGCTTAAATGACTATGAGTAATGATAATTTTAAGTCATCATCATGAATATTACACATACATTCACCTTAAATCCCTACCTTAGCCGGTGACCTGTAGATTAGTATGTAAAATTAATAAAGTGGTCCAATATTCCATTTTGTTTCTATTAAAGCCAATTATATATTAATAAATACAGATATTGAGAGTTGCATGATATAAAATTGGCATTTATAAAGATATTAATAAATTTAATATGTATGAATATTTTACCAATACTACACTTGTGTAGATTAGGTTCACCTTGATTTCTAATAGCAGTAATATTGCAGAAAAACTACATTTGAGAAGTTTTAAAATGCATATATTAGGAATAAATAGCATATATTACTTAGCTTATAATTAATTTATATTGTTATAAATATTGCTTTAAAATATATCCAGGATATTTTGTCAAAGCTACTTTAAATCTTGAGTATTCTTCCCTCTTACTAAACTTACACAGCATTTAAGATAAATCCACTACCTTTAAGGCTCTCAAAGCAAACCTCATATAGTAGGATAATCTCATGCAAAAGCTTTTACATGAGTGAAGTGCCTTAGAATTCGAATTCCAAATGACTATTTTCCTCATAGAGTTTAACAAAACATGATTTTATGGACATTACTAAAAAACAAAGTTAGATATAATAATCTAATTTTGTCAATAATTTCCATGTATTATTGTTATTATATTATGACTATGCACCAAATATTTTAACAAAACGTTTTTATAAATCGTAGAGTTCATAAAAATTGTTTAATATTTGGCCTAGAATTATTTCTGAGTAAATTGTATATTCCTAAAGAACTAAAATACAAAGTTTTCTGGTTTGTATGGGTTAATAATGATTTTTTTATGAAACATTTTAAATACTAGTATTTTAGAATCAGAAAGAAAATTCCCTCAACAAAAACTTTAACCAAATAAGCTTAAGCCATTAATGATTAATAGGCTGCATAAAGCTATACAAAATAGAGATAAACTATGTAAGAAAGTAGTGCGAAAACCAAAAAATATTTTATTTATAAATAGATATAATAAAGGTAATCAGAATATCTGTAAATTTAAAAGGAACTTCATTCCACATATATCTATTACACATATGTACAGTTTAAATAGCCAAATGTCTTAATTTCAAAAATAATATAAATGATAACATCAAAATTGATAGTAAATAAATTAGATAATTTAATGATATTAATTAATCAAACTTAATAATTGTGGAATAAGAAGGTCACTCCCTAGGTAATACAACCAGTTTGGAGTGGATATCAAAACATTTGATTTAATATAAAAAAAGAAACTGGAACAGTGGTACATTGGTATATTTTTAAATAACTTCTGCATATAATTAATGTAACAAAGCACGTTTTGAGAGATAACCGAACACAAAATAAAATATTATAAAATTAAAATGAGATTGGATAATTTTAGAAAGTAAACGAAGCAAGAAATAAAATATTTACACTAACTAGTATGAATGCAATAGGCTATGATATAAGAAATCTTAGCGACATAAAAAGTAACATAGTTCTTATGAATTAAACAAACTTTAATTGAAAAATACCAGTGAAAAAGAATAACTAAAATGTTCATAATATTTAATTGCTAGATAAAAGCTGCAAATACATTTATTACAGTAACTTAGTCGAGAAATAACTCAAAGGGTTACTGGTGGATTATTAATGAATTAAGTGGTATAAGTAAGTCTAGTAGTTATCACCTGGTAAGACCTGTAGTGATAATGGTATTTCTGCAACATTTTTGAAGCAGATCTCACGTCAGATTGTCTCAATTTTAACATATATTTTTAATAAGTCTTTTTCGAACGGGGAATTTCATGATTATATGAACGTTGCTTACTCAATTGGGAACTGTAGATCAGTTTATTTGCTTTCTGTTTTCTCAAAGTATTAGAAAAGTTTATAAAAAAAAGACTAATTCAGTTTTTAAACTGTACACAATTTTTCTCAGAATCACAGTTTGGATTTCGTGATGGACTTGTAGTTAATTAGCTCTAAGAAACTTAACATTGAGAGTGCTCATTGATTTAGATAACAATTTAAAAAATGTATCTGGAATATTTCTTGATGTTCAAAAAGCTTTTGACACAGTAAACCATGATATTTTGCTCACCAAATTGGACATCAGTGATCCGTTGAATTGCTTTTAACTGGTTTAAATCTTACTAACAAGATCGAATTCAATATATCTCAATTGGTTCTTCAGATAAAATCACAATATTAAAAATCCAATGTGGTGTCTCTCAAGGATCTGTCCTTAGCCCAATATTATTTCTTGTTTTTGTAAATGACTTATATAACGGGGATCTGAACAGTATAATAACAAACAGCAGTTAAATACGACACTGCATTATCTTATGCAGCTGGATCAGAAGAAATACTGAAAGTGTCCATGAGGCAGGAAATAAGAAAACTATCACTTCGGTTTATATGCAATAACTTATCTCTCAATGTGGAAAAGTGTTACATAGTAAATGTCTCCTTTTCTCGTAGTTTTTCCTTCGAAGAACCAATTAAATTTCATAACTTGAACTGCACAATCAGACTAAAATTTAGAATGTTTTCAAAAACTTTAGTTCTTCTAGTGCCCAAGTTTTATAATGAAATATATGAAAGGAATCGTACTTTAAAATTAGTTATTTCAATCAAAATGTCCATTAAAGAGAACTTTTAAAAAATTGTCAAGGACAGGTTGGCAGGAATGTTTAAGGTTCTTGTGTTTTCACCTAATAAATTACCTTGAAATTATTAGTGATCATAATATTTTGTTAACTCTCTAAGTTTTTGGTTAATTGTTCACCTTCCTCGTTTCCCTACATTATTAGTTTACGTTTTAAAATAGTTTCACTTGGGATTGTAAAATAAAGGTCTAAGGTATGAAAGGCACATTGTGCAAGACAAAATAACAATTGCATGTATATATATATATATATATATATATATATATATGTTTTTGTGTGCTCATTATTTAACTGCACCTGTTTCTTTAAAATATATAACCGTACAAGTACACTATTGCTCATTATTAAGGTATTATAGCTCAACTGATTTTTAAATTATTATTTGTAATATTTGCTGTCCATATAATACTTTAACACTAACTAAAATACATAGTTTGTTATAATTGTAGTCAATTGAAAGAAAAAAGCACCATCTTTGCCAATTGTGGATAAAGATGGAGACTTTAATCGTGTAATAGAAGATTTGAACGGGAAGACAAGTAAAACTGCAGGTAGTTTTGCCTAAAAAAAGAACAATATATATTGAATCAACTACATGAAAGGGTCTCAGAGGCAAACGGGTCTATACAAGATACTGGATAAGGAGAATAAATGTTTCTTATAGCCCAAAATGAAGGAAGATATCTCCGTTGTTGTAAGATCTGCACAACCTGCGCAGCTGCAAATGGGACAAGAAAAGGGAAGAAAGCACCGATAAGAAAGACATCGTGAGGAGCTTCTTTCAAGTGGATTGCTATGGATGTGACTGGACATTTTTAAGTAAATAATTCACGTAATACGTTTGTACAAGGGAGAAAAACTACTTTAGAAAAAGATATATGGATTTGTATTGCTGAATCAGAAAGTAGTGGCAACGACCGATGTAATCGTAAGGAGTTTGCTAGCCTTGTTTGAGTATTCTATAGAACCTTACTCCAATCAGGAATGCCAAGTCGTGTCGGCTGATTTCACAAGTTGTGATTGGAGGACATAAGGACTACATCTCTTTCTTAGGTGGAATAGATTAACGGCTCCTAATAAGTACCTCGCTAACCTTGTCTAGATGGTAAGATCTTTTGGAATACTACAATGGCGTCAACGAACCTATCTCTTGCTCGTGTGATATTTAAACCAGAACTTAGATTGCTGTATGGCTTGAAGTTTGGTTTTAGGCCTACCTACATAGGAATTAGCTATAGAATATTACGTGTATGATTATCAGACAATAATTGATGAGACCTAAGAAAGAGGTCATTGCATCCTAGATGACTAACAGTTTAGTGCTGTGTTGTCAAGAAAAACAAGAGAGGATGTAAACCTGTGACTCTCGTCGGCTACACAACTCTCAGAGGCATCAGGTATACTACCCTAACTGGGATTTACGTAGTCTACAGGCCCAAGACACCCTCCAAGGAGTAGCCTATTATTGTAACAGGTAAACTCTACATTCTAGATGCCATAGTGTACTCAGTCAAGTCAGCTAGTTATTATTTGTATAGTGGTGCCTTTATTATTAGCATTTGCAATCCAGATGTTTTGAGAAAGAGTTTACAATAATTAAACATGTTTTTTTAATTTCTTATTTAATTGTAATATGTATAACAGAGTGCTTTGGTAATGAATATAGATAAATGCACTTCTAATTTATCTATATTTGTTTTTACACGTAAATATATATTTATTACAAATGAAATAGCACACCGCTGGAATAGTATATTTCATAACAAGAGTGGAAAGTGGGGTTTTGCATGTTCAAGACCATATGTTTGAAGTGCGAGACTTGTCAAATACTTCGAATGGTCGAGAACATACAAAACACTTTCACTCGAGTTTTGAACGATACTTTTCACTACACTACGGAATAAAAACAGGTGTTGTTGACTGTGGAAAATTTTCGGTTGTAAACATTGTTACTTTCGGTAGTAAACAATAGACAGCTGTTGAAAATATGATGTTTCGCAGGTTTTTATTAATCACATAACGTACAGTTTATGGTGCGACCTATTTTATACAAACCTACTTAATTTATTAATTAACTACATATCAGCAAACTCACAACCAATGATACTAAACTAGGTTTTTTTCATCAAAAAGCATTCAGTAAATTCAGTGTCGTAAATTTTTATCTTAGCAGTAAAACTATTCCTTAAACATATTCTGTTAACTTTGAATCTTGACTAAAAATTAAAAAAACCTATTTAGACAATATTTTCGTTCCATATGCAAGAGTTAACTCTAATAGAAAAAGTTTATACAGAATTACAGCACAACAAGTTAAATTTTTGCTGGTAAACAATGCTGTATAAAACAGTGCAGCATAATTAGAGAAAGTTTAGTTGGTAAATCATAAGCATACATAATTACAGCACAATTATAAAAACTATGGTTAGTAAACTATAATTTATTCCTTATTTTAGCAAAAGTAGATAACGCTTATTTGGTTAACCAAAGTGTATACATAATTATAGAAGAAGTAAAGTACATTTATTAAGTAAAATATAATGTATCCTTGATTTCAGCTCATTTAGGGAAAGTATATCTAGTAAATTTTAATGTATACATAATTGTTGCACAAGTAGAGAAGGTTTAATTGGTAAATAATAATGTATACGGCAATGCAGCACAAGAAGAGTAAGTTGAGTTAGGGAACTGCTAGGTATACACCAATTCAATACAAGAAGAGTAAGTTGAGTTAGGGAACTGCTAGGTATACACCACTTCAATACAAGAAGAGTAAGTTGAGTTAGGGAACTGCTAGGTATACACCACTTCAATACAAGAAGAGTAAGTTGAGTTAGGGAACTGCTAGGTATACACCAATTCAATACAAGAAGAGTAAGTTGAGTTAGGGAACTGCTAGGTATACACCACTTCAATACAAGAAGAGTAAGTTGAGTTAGGGAACTGCTAGGTATACACCACTTCAATACAAGAAGAGTAAGTTGAGTTAGGGAACTGCTAGGGATACACCACTTCAATACAAGAAGAGTAAGTTGAGTTTGGGAACTGCTAGGTATACACCACATCAATACAAGAAGAGTAAGTTGAGTTAGGGAACTGCTAGGTATACACCACTTCAATACAAGAAGAGTAAGTTGAGTTAGGGAACTGCTAGGTATACACCACTTCAATACAAGAAGAGTAAGTTGAGTTTGGGAACTGCTAGGTATACACCACATCAATACAAGAAGAGTAAGTTGAGTTAGGGAACTGCTAGGTATACATCACTTAAATACAAGAAGAGTAAGTTGAGTTTGGGAACTGCTAGGTATACACCACTTCAATACAAGAAGAGTAAGTTGAGTTAGGGAACTGCTAGGAATACACCACTTCAATACAAGAAGAGTAAGTTGAGTTAGGGAACTGCTAGGTATACACCACATCAATACAAGAAGAGTAAGTTGAGTTAGGGAACTGCTAGGTATACACCACTTCAATACAAGAAGAGTAAGTTGAGTTAGGGAACTGCTAGGTATACACCACTTCAATACAAGAAGAGTAAGTTGAGTTTGGGAACTACTAGGTATACACCACATCAATACAAGAAGAGTAAGTTGAGTTAGGGAACTGCTAGGGATACACCACTTCAATACAAGAAGAGTAAGTTGAGTTAGGGAACTGCTAGGTATACACCAATTCAATACAAGAAGATTAAGTTGAGTTAGGGAACTACTAGGTATACACCAATTCAATACAAGAAGAGTAAGTTGAGTTAGGGAACTGCTAGGTATACACCACTTCAATACAAGAAGAGTAAGTTAAGTTAGGGAACTGCTAGGTATACACCACTTCAATACAAGAAGAGTAAGTTGAGTTAGGGAACTGCTAGGTATACAGCACTTCAATACAAGAAGAGTAAGTTGAGTTTGGGAACTGCTAGGTATACACCACATCAATACAAGAGAGGTAAGTTTAGTTAGGGAACTGCTAGGTATACACCACTTCAATACAAGAAAAGTAAGTTCAGATAGGGAACTACTAGTACACCACTTAAATACAAGAAGAGTAAGTTGAGTTAGGGAACTGCTAGTTATACACCACTTCTATACAAGAAGAGTAAGTTGAGTCAGGGAACTGCTAGGGATACACCACTTCAATACAAGAAGAGTAAGTTGAGTTAGGGAGCTGCTAGGTATACACCACTTCAATACAAGAAGAGTAAGTTGAGTCAGGGAACTGCTAGGTATACACCACTTCAATACAAGAAGAGTAAGTTGAGTTAGGGAACTGCTAGGTATACAGCACTTCAATACAAGAAGAGTAAGTTGAGTTAGGGAACTGCTAGGTATACACCACTTCAATACAAGAAGAGTAAGTTGAGTTAGGGAACTGCTAGGTATACACCACTTCAATACAAGAAGAGTAAGTTGAGTTAGGGAACTGCTAGGTATACAGCACTTCAATACAAGAAGAGTAAGTTGAGTTTGGGAACTGCTAGGTATACACCACATCAATACAAGAGAGGTAAGTTTAGTTAGGGAACTGCTAGGTATACACCACTTCAATACAAGAAGAGTAAGTTCAGATAGGGAACTACTAGTACACCACTTAAATACAAGAAGAGTAAGTTGAGTTTGAGAACTGCTAGGTATACACCACTTAAATACAAGAAGAGTAAGTTGAGTTAGGGAACTGCTAGGTATACACCACTTCTATACAAGAAGAGTAAGTTGAGTCAGGGAACTGCTAGGGATACACCACTTCAATACAAGAAGAGTAAGTTGAGTTAGGGAGCTGCTAGGTATACACCACTTCAATACAAGAAGAGTAAGTTGAGTTAGCAAACTGCTAGGGATACACCACTTCAATACAAGAAGAGTAAGTTGAGTTAGCAAACTGCTAGGGATACACCACTTCAATACAAGAAGAGTAAGTTGAGTTAGGGAACTGATAGAAATACACCACTTCAATACAAGAAGTGTAAGTTGAGTTAGGGAACTGCTAGGTATACACCACTTCAATACAAGAAGAGTAAGTTGAGTTAGCAAACTGCTAGGGATACACCACTTCAATACAAGAAGAGTAAGTTGAGTTAGGGAACTGATAGAAATACACCACTTCAATACAAGAAGTGTAAGTTGAGTTAGGGAACTGCTAGGTATACACCACTTCAATACAAGAAGAGTAAGTTGAGTTAGGGAACTGCTAGGTATACACCACTTCAATACAAGAAGAGTAAGTTGAGTTAGGGAACTGATAGAAATACACCACTTCAATACAAGAAGTGTAAGTTGAGTTAGGGAACTGCTAGGTATACACCACTTCAATACAAGAAGAGTAAGTTGAGTTAGGGAACTGCTAGGTATACACCACTTCAATACAAGAAGAGTAAGTTGAGTTAGGGAACTGCTAGGTATACATCACTTACATACAAGAAAGGTAAGTTGAGATAGGGAACTACTAGGTATACACCACTTAAATACAAGAAGAGTAAGTTGAGATAGGGAATTGCTAGGTATACACTACTTAAATACAAGAAGTGTAAGTTGAGTTAGGGAACTGCTAGGTATACACCACTTCAATACAAGAAGAGTAAGTTGAGTTGTGGAACTGCTAGGTATACACCACTTCAATACAAGAAGACTAAGTTGAGTTAGGGAACTGCTAGTTATACACCACGTCAATACAAGAAGAGTAAGTTGAGTTAGCGAACTGCTAGGTATACACCACGTCAATACAAGAAGAGTAAGTTGAGTTAGCGAACTGCTAGGGATACACCACTTCAATACAAGAAGAGTAAGTTGAGTTAGGGAACTGATAGGAATACACCACTTCAATACAAGAAGGGTAAGTTGAGTTAGGGAAACTGCTAGGTATACACCACTTCAATACAAGAAGAGTAGGTTGAGTTAAGGAACTGCTAGGTAAACACCACTTCATTAAGAAGAGTAAGTTGAGTTAGGGAACTGCTAGGTATACACCACTTCAATACAAGAAGAGTAGGTTGAGTTAAGGAACTGCTAGGTAAACACCACTTCATTAAGAAGAGTAAGTTGAGTTAGGGAACTGCTAGGTATACACCACTTCAATACAAGAAGAGTAGGTTGAGTTAAGGAACTGCTAGGTAAACACCACTTCATTAAGAAGAGTAAGTTGAGTTAGGGAACTGCTAGGTACATGAAGAGTAAGTTGAGTTGATAAACAAACATGTATTGCTAGGCTTTTATACTCATTTATGTGCAAAATTGGTATCTGTATTTTAAAACGTGAACTTATTGAAAATACTCACTTTGGGTGCTTTATGGGTGATTTTTATGAATCTAAACGATCTAAAATATGATTTTATGTTGATATATACTGTACACACTAAACAACTTTATAGGCGAACTGTATCTTAACCTTTAGACTAAACCAACAATAAGTGGTCTACTTCATTGATAGATTTAGATTTTTTATTTTATTTTTATAATAATATAATAATAATCGTATTACCTCAAAAACACTGCATAGCAACAACAGTTATGTATAGTTAAAAGTAACGTTTATACATACATACACAAAGGCAAGTCTTATAAATAATAATAATATATCATACAAAGCTGATTTAAAGAAGTAATCCATAAAAATCTAATATTTTTGAGGAAAAGTCCTCCAAAGGAAGCCTATAAATTATTCATAAATATATGAAAGTACTACATAAATATGCCTATTTTCTATATATTTTCAAACAGCATAATTTATGTCAAGTATCAAGAAATTATCTAAGTACTTTTTCGTAAAAAACTTTTTTTCTTAAAACTGTTTTTTCACAATCATTATGTATATGGGATATATACACATAATAATTACTCATTATGGTGAAGCGTAACATTTATTAAGTTAAGTTTCTTCGTATCTATAAATATTATTTAAACAGATTATTTTTAATATAGTATGTAGTAACAAGGAAGATGTAAGAAAAACAATTAATTAGTTGTTAAAATGTCTATTTTGTAACTTGCATTGAATAAGTCAAATATGAATCTACGAAGGCAAATATATAGTTAACTGGTGGTGGTAGTTAGGTTATATAAGATGATAAAAAGGTCCAAAACTGATTCGTTTCACATTTTATAGTCTCCTTGTCTTTGTTGATATAGTCTTCAATTTGAAAGTTGATGTTTACGAGTACTGTATGAGCACCAACAGGTAGGAGATGGTGGTAACAAAAGCCTAAAAAAATAGTTAATTAGTTTTACTGCATTTGTTATATCAATTAGTAAATGTTCCTCACTTTTGTTTTATATACATGGTAATTCTTACAGATGTTCCCCCTAAACCACAAAGAAAATTATACTAGTAAAAATAACGAAAATATTTATTTAAAAACATAGGTTCAAAAACATTTCCTTAATTATTTAAAACTAGGCCAACATTTCAGCAAGATTCCTGGGTAATGAATCAAATAATTCTATAAGAAAGTTATGAAAAGTAAATGAAGTGGACATTTTGTTGTTTCTTATGTATGGACTCGGAAAAGGTACTAAAATTAGTTATAGAACTGTGACTTTAGCAGTTTTTTAATAAATTCATATTAATTGAAGGTAAATATAATTTTCTTCATTTGACTATTAAATGGGGTTATTTAAATTAATGTGAAATATGAAATAACATTAGCACTCGTCTGAATTTCTACGGATTGTTTCTATTCTAAATCACGTTATACATAACGTATTGTTATGTTAAGTAGTTACAGTTTTTAAAAAGTTCAGAAAGATGTTAATTTCAACTAAGGTGTGTGATTAACGTAGGACTTTATGTTGTGATCATATAGGATAATTATGGTTTTACTTAATGAACAATGCCAGTAAAACTAATACATTATTAAATTAAAATGTTAAAGTAAGGTATGCCAAACGTACTTTAGAAATAGTAGAACAGTTGATATCAAAAAGGCCAAGGGCAGACAACTGGACTGGAGTTTGGTGAAGCTCCATCAGAAACACGTACAGCTAAACACAGGACTCATTATGGTTGAATGTGAACAATATAAAATACAAGTTTGAATAAGATATGTATATATTTGGTTGACTCATGACCAGTTGCGAAGAAAATGTATTAACTAAAAATTCAGAGGTCCCACCCACCATATACATAAAGTGGCAAGAAATTGAAATGAGTATTTTTGCAAAAAAATGTATGAACGTATTCCGTAAATTACCTCCCAAGCTTAAGAGGTCGGCCGTTGGTACTTTGCTTAAGTCCTAACTTCACATCGTAAAATAGAAAATTCTTTAACTTAATTAGTTATTTTGAATATTTCTGAGAATTTTATGAATATACACACAAGACGATTATGATTTGGCAGTAATATTGAATAACGCACTTAAATAAAAGTATGAATTTTTATAGTGAAAAAGATGGTATATAACAATTTGTTATAAATCACAGAATAACTTAGTTTAGTGTTGTGAAACACTCTTGAAGCAAAACGTAAATCTGATATACTTATTAGATTACTGAAATACAAGTAAGTTTTCTTCATGTTCTGTGAGTTTCATATAAACTAAACACTAAATGAACCATTTATTTATAACAAGCAAAGATAGATGAAAGTGTTAATATATATTAAACTGATCAATATTGTTGTTATTTATTTCTGTCAAATACAAAACCATTGCTCATTTATTAGCCAAGGGAGAAGTAATGCAGTGCTATAAAGGGGTGTAATGAATTCCTGAGTCAAGTGAGTGAGACATCTCATTGAACTGGACCAACTTGGAGGCTGACCCACCCACCCACCCATACACTTACAGTGGTACTAACTCACTCACCCATCCATACACGTACAGTGGTACTGATCCACCCGCCTAACAATACACGCACTGTGGTGCTGGCCCACCTGCCCAACCATACACGTAAAGTTGTACTGACCCACCCGCCCACCCGTACACTTACAGTGGTACTAACTCACCCGCCCACCCATACACGTACAGTGGTACTGAACCACCCGCCCACCCATACACTTACAGTGGTACTAACCCACCCTCCCACCCATACACGTACAATGGTACTGACCCACCCACCCACCCGTACACTTACAGTGGTGCTGACCCACCCACCCACCCGTACACTTACAGTGGTACTAACTCACCCGCCCACCCATACACTTACAGTGGTACCGTATTTCCATATCAACAGAGTGTGCGTGGGATGAGGTATATGACCATGTATCCAGGGATCTTATGAATTTAAAAAATTGGTTTGATCACAATATTTTGTCGGTTAATTTAGCTAAAACCAAAATTCTATCTATATTTGTTATATTCGAAATGATCCAGGTCCCAGGATGGCTACATTCCTGCGGTGATCCAAAGTTTGTGACATGCGGCTGTGGCACAATTTAGCGGGTGGACTATTACAAGTACTTAGGAGTCATTATTGACTATAAATTGAGCTGGGTGCCACATATCCAATATGTTCAGCAAAAGCTGCTACGTAAGTTAGTATATGCATTTAACCAGCGTGGTCGAATTCTCACTCCAGATCTCCGTAGGATTGTCTACTTGGCTAAAATACAGTCGGTCCTGGAGTACGGTATCTTGGCTTGGGGAGGAGTCTCTGCAGCTACCCTTGAGCCATTAGCCGTTACGCAAAGAACTATTATCAAAACAGTTTTAAGGAAACCTATAAGATGAACTTTTTGAAGACTTTCGTGTTTTGAATATCAGACAACTTTTCATTGAAACAATAGTCCTTTACATAAAGAAAAATAAAGCACAAATATTTTCAACATGTCAAGATAGTTAATCAACAAAACACAATATACAGTATTGATATCTTATTCCTAAAGTAAAATCTAAAACAGACTTGTCAGATTCATACTATCTGGCCCACGTAGTGTATAGAAATCTCCCAGATGAGGCAGTGGAAGCAAGGGTGACAGTGCTGACGCAGGCTGAGTGAGTGGTTGTTTCGAACCAGTGGGGCGGCTGCTGAGGCACTGATGAGATACCCGTATACATAAATTTACTGTCGTTAAAAAACTTGCTATTTTTGTTTGTTTGTTTTTTGTTAATGAGCTATGCTTCTCTTTGAGAGTTTGGTATTTTTATAATAATATCCACGTGTAAATTGTAATGATTATTGTAAATTACGATGTATTACAGTATTGTTTTGTCTATTTATGTTTATTAAATAAACTGTTGATACAAACATGTGTAAACAATGACAATGACTGAAAAAACTCATTACCACGCACAGACTAATGTCTATGTGGGAATTATTTTCATATTAAACTTCTTCTGTATTTCTGTAAGAATAATTAGTGGAATAATAAATACTTACATTCATTCATATACTCTGCCAATTAATCATCTTTACCAAATCGGGTTTTCAAACTTTCAGTTACTTTAGAATAGTTTGGTCCAATTATTGGGAAGCTTTAACAACTTCATAGGCCCTAGTACCAGGTACTATACACTGCAAGAGGTACTGAAATTTATCTCTTGATGCAATGCTGGGGTCTACATAAATTGTCTTAAACTGTCTCCAAAAAAGTAGCTAATTGATTAGTTTCCAGTCGAATTTTTGGATTTCAATTTTTGGGAGTCTATATGTACTTTTAATTAGTATTAAATTAGAGTTGGTGCCAGAACCTAGTCCTAAGTTGTTACTAATACTAGTATTAGACAATAACCTGTCTAATACTAAACATATGTCAATAGTGTTCTTTAAATCAGCACATAACAACAAAATAGAAAGACATAGAGAATATATTAATGTTTAGTAAACAACCTCAAGCAGTTTTTTTAACATATCAAGGTCATAATCCATTTCAGTGTAGTAGTGGGCAAGAAAAATAGTATTAATATTTATACTTTTGTGTTCAATTACTTAGTATTAGGAATAATGGTAGTTTTAATTTATAAAACAACTGTTGTTTAGTGCCTGGAGATAATGTATGTAACTATATATTATTCTAATTTAAAGTGCTTATCTAGTTATATTTCTTACCAATCTAGCTTGATCCTCCGTACAAGGTCTTGCAGTCAGTGATATATCAAGCTCCACTTTCATTTCTTCAACCTAAAACAATCATAAAAATTAGTTAGTAGCTAATAACACTTTTACATATAGCAAGAACATGTGTTAATGGCCCAGTAGCTATGGAAGCTAAGTTTTAGATGAAATCTGAATCATGTAGTATGGTCTGATTTTCAGCCAACTGACAAGTCAGATACTGATTTTTTTCATTTTAGTACACAACATCCGGATCCTGATTATCAATCAAGATGGACACCCCAAAGTAATGTCCCCTTCGAAAACAACTATTGAGAGGACGCCTTGTCGGTTATAAAAGGACCGAGATTGGAAACCATCTTCTACAATATCGACAAGAATATGTCACCGAGTAGCAGGTTTACTTGCACTGTGACACTAGTGCCAAGTCACATATAACTCTCACCTACATAGCTGTTCCTATTACCACAAAATAAAATTGTTAGTATATAACAATTGAGACGAGAATATATTTAAATATTTTAATAAAATTAGTATAAACTCGTGTTATTATAAAAGAGGAGAAAAACTAAATATATTATTATTTTTATGATACTGTAGTGTTTAAATATATCAGTGGTTATTTCAGTAACTAGGTATAGTATTCTAAGAACGAAAGGCACATAAGAAAAGGTCCTATGTGCTAATTAAATTTTTTTTGAGACTTATCAAGATAAATGCCCCTAAAAATAGTTTAGAATATATTTTTTAGAAGTGAACAAATAAAATGGACACTATTCGAGTAAGTTCTAAATAAAAATTACCATAACACTTATAAATTAGGTATGTGTAAGAGGAAGAAGCTTTTACAAAATTTGATAAAACAAATAATGAAAAAAAACACACTTTGATGATATAACACATAACTTGCTAGATTTTCACTTACCACAATGTGTAATCATATACTGTTAATAATTTTTTAGCTACATACTATGTATGTGTTAAGGGGGCGGATACCTGAGTTGCAATTTTCAAATTACAGTCATGTTAAAATGTGCAGATTAGGTTTTAAGATTTATTACATACTTTTAAAAAGTATCTATTACTTAACTTAAATGTTTAAACCTACATTGGATCAATTTTAAAACGTTCAAACAACGTGCTGCATTCCATTACGAACTTAGGTGGAAATAAATACTTATTATGATATAATGAACTCGAAAGATCTAATAGTAAAGCAGTTAAACAGTGTGATATTACCTCATACTCAACTAAAGAAGACATCTTCGCCACGAGTATCACAATTAGAAAATTACTTATGAAATATATCACTTCAATAAAGTGATTGTAATCTTCCGGCCTTGTCAAATTAATTCCATCTTGAACAAAAATCCACATTGAGTAAGGTGCGTATATTAGACATTGAGATAAGAAAACAAAGTGAGCAGTTACGAGTCGACCGTATGCTTTGTTGAGATTGGTGTTACATTCCAGTATTGTGCGGGTGTTGTGGACCAAGTCTTCAACCAGTTCCATGTACTCGTCTGCTGTCCTCAAGTATCTTAGTCGTTTGGCTATTAAGTATTTCATCACAGCCATGCGAAATGTTTCTAATTTGGCAAGTGACGTGATGAAGGTATATAATATCAATGGACTTACACCAAAGGCACATGCAAATATTACATCAGTAATAGTAACCCAAAGAAAGACGAGATACAACCTGAACAGTGCCCAATCTTCGACCTTGGATGCAACGTTGTTTGTCATAGAATCCACTTCTAGAATGTACGTGTACACTTTTTTAGTATATCTTTCCCTTCTTAAAGCCATCTCAATGAAAGTTGCTATATAAATACACCAAGCTATAGTGATTGGGTATTTAACAAAATACCACAGTGTTGCTTGGTGATGAAGAACAGTGGAATATAAATTTAAAATCATAGAGGATAACCCAGCAGTATTAATGATGATGCGGAATGAATCTGAGCAATATGTTCTTAAACCAGGTATTGAACATTTTACATTGCAGAGGACAATGTTTAACAATTCAGCCTCAGTCAACATCTCAATTATTTTATTTATAGGTTTAGAAATATTTAAAACCTACTTTTATTGCTTTTAAGTTAAATAATGCCATCAAGATTTAGAACCTTCTCCACCTTAACTAATTATGTGCCAAAAGTGGTTACATTAATTAGTACCATTTTAGTTTACACTAGTTCAGAGTTTGATCAACGATAACTTGTCCAGTATAGCTTCTAGCCTATCCCATTCGTTGCCAGGGGACTTGCGACAACAAAACTTTATCAATAAAATGAGGTCATGTAATTGAAGCACCCAATATCACTTTAGTCAATTTAATAATACAATATTGACTATTATATTGGCAAATTTTGTATGTTACGGGAATTTAAATCTACAAAAGTAATATATTTAAGTAAGTTAACAAGGTAATACAAAATTAAATGAAAATATTGCATAATAGGTAAATTTCTGTTTAATAATGACATCCGTGTATGGGTGGGTGGGCGGGTCGATACCACTTTAAGATAGATAGATTAGATACCACACCGTTACCATTGTAGTCTAAGGATGGGTAAAAAGGTCATCGGTAACTTTTTTTTTACGGTTGAGAGGACAGGCTTCAAAACCTGATTACGGCCCCTAAGCCAAAGGGTTTATTGTGCACCCTCTTTTTTTATGACGTCATGCCTCATTTAATCCAAGATCCTTAAAAAACCTTGAGATTGCCTTGATGAAGTTTTCTTGCCCTACATCCTGGCCAATTTTGATACGCCGCCTAAAATGAGAGCCCACATCCCAGCTAGGGCCAGACAGTGAAAGAGGATGTGCCATCCAGACTATTCCTCCTCCCCATTTTTTCAACACAAGAGAATGAGGGTTGGAAGTCCCCTTGTGCCTGCAACTTCCATTGTCGAGTTATAAAATCAATAACCCTCCGGAGTTCTGATCTTGCAAAATAAAGAGCTTCAACTTTGTTAAAGTACGATGGCCCCAACAGGACCTCCTTTGCTTGCCTGTTACCCGGCGTTACCTCTCATGTCTCCTGGTACTTGCCAGCAACCCATGTAGGGGTAACTTTTTTGGCAAGGCTGTGAGCAATCACGCATGCCAGCTCTGGCCCAATTAAAGGTTCGTCAGTGCCTGTCTTGGCACAGTGGTTTACTCTCTCGTTTCCCAGTGTCCAAATGTGACCTGGCACCCACGATAGGCATACCCTATTGGAACGCGCCAGCGTTTTAAGAACCCCGTGACAGTCCCAAACTAGACTCGAGGTCAAGTCGAAAGATGACATTAGTGTCGCTTGGCTGTCTGAGTTCAGATAGATTGTTTTTTCCGTAAGGCCCACAAATATGTTTGCCTGAGCATAGTCAGCTATTGCAGCCACTTTCCTTTGAAAAACCGTAGCCAGTTTTCCTAGGCTAAAACTGAGATAAATTTTTGACCTAGCACCATAGACCCCACAACCAAGGGCCATCTGTGTACCATGTGATCGCGTTCTTCAATGCGATTGATTCACCTTGTTCCTAATATTTTTTATCACTAATGACAACACGATAGGGTTTGTCTAATTCAGTTTTTCTAAGCATCCTATTCTAACACATATCTATAATATCTGATTGTAGATTTCCAGAGATTTCGGTGTGTTTAGTAGCATAGTGAGTTTACCAGCATCAACTGGTCTGAAGCCTATATGCCGCCAAACTTGCCTCCTTAACGACAAAAATGTCATGTGGTGGGGTGTCCTTTGCAGCGGTGAGTGTATATATTTAAGTAATATATTTAAGGGTTACCAAACAAGCTAACCGCGGCACATTGGATATGTTTTTTGCAGCAGTGCCTTGTTGGATCCTGGGCAGCACCCTTTAAAAA
>JAQJVL010003975.1:0-47500 GCA_035578905.1 Stictocephala bisonia
AATAATGCATTCCCACGTTTAAACTGCAATGCATTTGCATGGGCCTATATTGGTGCTCCACAATAGATACAAAAAAAAAAAAAAAAAAAAGAAAAAAAAACAACTGATATTAAAACTCAACATTTAACATTGGATGAAAAATCTATTTGTATATAAAATCAATGGTGATTAATAAAATTACACATTTGAAATAAAATTTAAATGAGTCAAATCACATACAATTAAGGGGAGTGGGAAGGTCCTATTCCCGCCATGTTAAATTTATGACATTTAGGTACACTTTTCTCAGGACCTATAAAAATTATGGAGTTGAAACTTTATATCAATATACTCCTATGCAATGTAAAGCTACAGCTGAAAAATAATTGTGATATCTTTATTAATTGGCGAACAAACATAAAGTTTTTTATACTGTTATTTTTTACTAATAGTTTTTAAATAAAATATTTTTTTCCTTACCAACAACAAAATGAACTGCAATAATTTTACTGCTGTATCTTGGTATTATGTATATGTACAAGTATACAAAATTTAAAATCTGTATCTTTTATAGTTCCTGAGATAAGTGTACCTTTGTAAAAAATAAATCAATTATCGGAAAACAAGCGATAAATTACAACGAAACAAACTCGGAATTACTATTATTTATGTTTGTAAACAAACAAATCAGAAAACAACACAGCTTTAACAGTGAACTGTTCCAGTACTGTTTTGGACATTACTGGATAGTGTTACCAATATAAGAAAATAAAATAACCTAAACTGATTTGAGTAAGTAGTACTATACAAAGTGAAGACTACTCTGGCACTACTATAGACGAAAAAACTTGAGACATACTATGTTGTTAAATTTAAAAAAGTACACTTAAAGTCATCGCACATAAATTCTAAGACCAGATCCTTAAACAAGACATTTCGTTCTATAAAACTGCATTAAAAACAGAATATCGCCAAAAAAATATTTTTCAGCCTTCCCACTCCCCTTAAATGTGTAAATTTATTAAATAGACATATATATTACATAGAAAAATAAAATATCTCATAATGTACATAAAGTAACTATACAACAATGTACCTAATAGGAATAAGATTACAAAAATATGTCTCCATGAAAGCAACATATATCTAATGTGAAAACCGATATACAGGAAGTATGTGACAGTAAAAATAATGCAGAATAAATAAATACTACTTATAGAACAATAATACCATTAAAAAAGATATAAAACATGAAATTAAAAAAGGTTTTAATGTAAATTATAAAGACATACAATCTAGAGCTAAAATAATACTTGATTGACCACCGTTAGTCCAGTCACTGAAGGGTTTTACCTCCAAAAGTTATCAAGACACATCAATTTTTCTGAAAATTTAAAAAAAGTTGTAAAACAACACATACAACAAAAGTTATATAGTACCGATATGTGCTTCAACCCCAGGAGCGAATCCCCCTCCCCTTTCAGGAGTGGTAAATTAAAAATTCCAAATAACACCAAGAATTGGTAGATATTTACTAATTTTCAGCAAAACATTTCTAAACAATTTTTTTTTTTTTTCAAAAACCCAGTAGTTTTTTTAAGTATTAGTGAATAACAATTGCAAGAGAAAACATGATTTTAAACAGTTTTTCACAAATAACTCGAAAATCTTATGATCTACAAAAATAATTGTTTTAAACTAAAAATAAAGTTCATAAAAAAGTGTATTTTTAATTTTATTATGTTCTCAAGAGAGAGAGAGTTACATGTCTTTGAAGATGATTTTTTATTAATCGTGAATTTACTGTGAGATTCAATTTAAAATAACGCGAAAATTATCAGCTTTTACAAAAATATACTTATTGAAAGTTTTAAAGTACGTACAAAGATCTTTAATTTAAGCTCTTATTGAAACTTATGGGACAAAAATTAATGAAGTTACAATGAAAACAGTCAAGGTAACTAAAATTTTTTAAAAAGAATTTAGCAATAAAACTGAAGCCATTACTAATGGTCAAATGTTATAATTTATCCGAATCCAACTATAATTTAATTATTTGTATGTCAGTTATAAGTTCCAGATATTTAAAAAGCATACTTTAAAAAAATATAAACTAACAAAATAAAAACAAAAATAATTGTAAATTTAAAAATTGCCTTTTTGTTCAAATAATTCCGAAATGAATATTTGTAAAATGTTGTAATGTGAAAAAATGTAGGGTTTTTTAAAAGAGATATTTTTGTCATAATTCCGTTAATTTAAATGGTATTTTATCATCTTTTTTTAGTTTGATGTGTTTTTTAGCGCTGAATACAAATTTCAAAACTATTTTGGTCTATTACATATATTTCTCGAGATATAACGGAAAAACTACTATCGCGGCAAATCACGATTAGCGGCCATTACCCGATCATTATATACAACAACTATTAATCACAAAAACCGAATTCACATATATTCCCGCTGGAGTGATGACCGATAGACCGTTACGGAGGCAAAACACTCAAATGTCATGCAAATTACGAATTTTTGTTGAGAAAATAGACATTTAGGTTAGGTTAGGTTGTCAGTAAAAAATTGCATTTTTCGAGCTGAAAAAATAATTTTACGACAAAATCAGTTGTATATTTGCGTTCAGCATAAAAAAAAACAAGAAATGAAAAATAAATTTGTAGAAAAATAACGATCTTCAAAAAAGTTGTGTTTTTCACTATCAGACAAAAAACTAGTTTTTCGCAGATGAAATCGAATTCCTCAAGAGATATAAACTCATATTTCACCACTTTTTCAACATAAATTGTACTTCCAGAGGTGGCAAGACAGTACATAATTACCAAAAATAGTTTATAGTTTTTGATTTTTCGGTAAAAACAAGTTTCCTGCGGCTAAAATCAACCTCGTCAAGAATTATAAATTCATATTTTACCTTTCTTCAACAATAAATCACATTCTCAGAGGCGTTTAAAAAGAGCATAATTACCCAAGTCCTTTAAACCATATTTTTTTCGGCCAGGCACCTGAATTATATAATGCACATTATGAATTTTTGTTCAGTATTTAGTCGATTAGGATAAGTTTGGTTAGGTAAGTAAAATGTATTTTTCGTGGCGAAAAATTTATTTCATTTAAAAACCATTTGTATAATTTGTGTTCAGCATTACAAACAAGTAAAATGATACCTCATAATACACCACATTTCCAACAAGATATCGTATTTTCAATGGCGTCTAGATAGTGCAAAATTACCTTTTAAAAAATGTGTAAACTTGCTCCCATGAAGGCCTACACTCAATTGGCCATTTCAACAAATTTTTAGTGTGCAATTGCCAATATTCCTTGACAGTGTAGACAATTTGACTGATACTGGTCTAGGCCTGAAATAGTTTTCTGACATAGGCTTATTGCATCATGTTTTCTAAGTTAATTTATTCAACAGAACCATTCTGCCAACAAATCAGCTTTGATTAAAAAGCTCCACAGCCCTACTGGAGGTCATATAAATAAGCTCTCCTAGAATAGTCTAACAACTCACCAACGAAGAGATAAAGCCTCTTTATTCCTGTTTTTTCTTCAGCAAGAGCAAGCCATCCTGTCCATGGTTTTTGGTTATCATGAAGAGCTTGGTCGATAGTTTCTTTGTACTCTGAAAATTTTGCAGCCATTGTGACTATAAAACAAAAATATTATTTAATATACAACAAAAAAGTATATACAAGTATGCTCAGATTAGGAAATATCTTCAATTCTCCCAGACCTTCAAGTTAGTCTTCAGCGAAACAATAATAGCACATAACGCGTCAGACCTAGTTCTCAATCCTCAAGGCCAGGCCAGCAAATCAACAAGAAATAAAGAAACGAAACAAAATTATATTGCTATTCCTAGTTTTGGTCTTGAAGATTTTGGTTTGACAGTAGCAATCAGCTGAAACTTGTTTGGAACAGCTGTATAAATCTTATTTCTTCCATGTGACATGGCGTTTACAGTTTCTCGACCACAGCTTTTGATAAAAAGATGGGTGTCACTGCACGTCTTGTATATTATTATTATTATTACTTAATCAATACTATATAAACCCGCAGCGGTAATTGCACAATTTTTTCAATAATTTTAATAGCAACTTAATTGGTAAAGAATAAAGTGATATTTTAAACAAAAATTAGCCCCGCATAAAAGAGCTTTATCAACTGTTCCAATTGATATTAATAATACGGTATTGTAAACTTTAGTTTGTAGAATTCAATTCCAATATCTGCGATGGTAAACATATCCTATGGTGCATTTCTGCGATAGGAATTAAGTTATATAGTATGTCATAGTTAACAAAATTTGTTGAATAAACTTTATTCATTTATTCATCTTGGGATATGATTTCTTTTTGTTATGAAACGTTATTACATGCATTAACAATGTCAACAATAACTTATAATAAGAGACAAAACAAGCCTTTGTCTCTTAAATAAATTAATAATATATTAAATTAAAAATAGGAAAAACTTATCACTTATACTTGTTCAATTGTGTTTTAATGCCTATTCACTGTTGCTACAGTGAAAAAAATGTTTCTTGTTAATTCAGGTAAACTGTATGGGCATACATTTTGAAGCTAATTCCTTTAGTCAATTTAAAAAATTTTTGCCATTCAATTTTTTTAACTCTTGTAATAGCCTATTATTAAAATACAGTAGCTCCTTTACAACAGGACTATTTTCTGGTCTGTTGTTTCTGCGTCTCGGACTGAAGAAGTCTTGTTCTTGCCTAGTATGTTGGATTGTAGAGTTTGTTGTTGTATATTTATCATTTTTAACCTTTAGCCTCCCCTTTACAAGAGAAACTATCTGGAATACATAGCCTAAAAAGCATAAATTGTTAAAAGTCTACTTAACAAACAAGTATCTACATGTTCCTCTCCCACAGGTTACCAAACTCTGGTTTGCGTACGCCTTGGTATAGTAGAAGGGCTATGGTAATATTTCTCTAGTATCTGATACTTCTTTATTCAAACGTAAACGCGTTCTTTATCATGTGCGTTCTGCGACGCCATTAGCGCAACAAACTTGCTATTCTAAATTAAAAAAAAAACGCGGGACTACGATGTGAGCTACTTGACTTATGGATTTACTTATAACTAGGTCCATGACAGTAAAATTAGGCCACAATGCGTCACAAGATTTGTTTAGAAACACGTTCTGACCATTCAATGAAATCATCTCTTTTGAAGTGACATTTCCAAACAAAACATAAAAGTTACGAACATGAACCATGGGATTTTTTCAAACTTAATGAATGAATACTGAAAGGCAGCAAGAAAAATATCAATTCTTTCATAAGTTTAAATTTAACTGTGGTTGAAGCTTTTTATAAAGTTAGTCTTAAAGTCATCAAACATGATAAAACACATACCATTAGGGAAACATCAGTACTTCCAGCAACCAAATACATTGTGTCAACATATTGATTCACTTTCACTTTCCAACAATACAGCTTCAAGAAGAATAAGTGACAAGACTGATAATGTAAAGAAAACGTTACTCATTAAGATAAAAGAAAGCAATTATTTTGCCATTCAAATTAACGAAACAACAGACATAACTAATGTGGCTCAACTAATATGTTCTGTTAGGTGTGAAGATGGAAATACTGTAGGAGAAGACAGGTTGTTTTGCCTTCACACACGACTGCAGACAAGACATATGAAAAAAATAGACGTGTTCATCCGAGAAAACGATCTAAGCTGGGAAAATGTGTCAGAAATTGCACAGATGAAGAAAATGCAATGGCTGGATTTCATAAGGGATTTGTGACTCGAGTGCGACAAGTAAGCCCAAGAATTAAATATACTCATTGTAGTTTTTACCGGGAATCTTTTGTTACAAAGATATGTGCACCGTAGCTGAAAATTGTATTCTATGAGCCAGTAAAGACTGTAAATTTCATCGACGCAGAGCACTGAACTCCCTTCTTTTTTCATAACTCATGTGATGAGATGAGTAGTATTCACAAGCAATTACTTTTACACACAGAAGTAAGGTAGTTATCAGGATACCACCTACTAGTAAGTATACTGTGGTAAATAACAGAGAAAATGTATTTTTTGTGACTAAAAGCATTGTTATCTGAGTACTTTTTACCCAGATAAAGCTTTAAGTCACAAAAATACGTTTTCTCTATTATTTATCAACCGATTTTTGAAAATGGCATATCATTAAATTTGGCATACTGTAGTCTATAAATGATGTGCCATAACATTTTTTTATAAACAAATATTTATTTTATATTTGACTTTGAATTGTTTAAACAGCCGCCGTTTTGAAACAGATAGTTTTAGATATTTAGCCTTGTTACATCAAATGCATATTTGTAAGATTAACCTTCATTCGAAAATTCAATAGTGTATGTCAAACGGTTTCTGAGATATTAAAATTTATATAAAAAACACATACAGACACACAGACAGAAAACGAATCGGAATATGACATATTATATGGCATTATTTGCTTGTAATACCTGAGAAACAATACTATAAAATATCCAAAGGTCGAGCTGGACACCTTTTTAATTTCTGTTTTATTACAAACCGCTAATAATTTATGTCGAAGTTGCTTGTATATTATTTAATTGTATGTAAATAATATGGAAAGTAATAATGAAACGCAAATTATTTATATGTAAGGTTTATTACTTATGCTAAATTAAAAAAAAGGAAATTTTAAATTTATTATTACAAAATAAATCGACTATTTTAAGAGAAAACAGTTAATTACAATTAAGGTTAAGTCTACAGCTAGTACATGATGTTCCATCCCCTGGCTCTGATAACAGATTCTAATATTCTTTGCATCCCATTAATGAGGTGTTGGATATTTTCTTGGGGTGTATTTTGCCACTCCCGTCTTACAGCAATTTCAAGATCGGCAAGATTTTCTGGGGGATGGTGTCGTGCTCTAACCCGCCTCTTGAGATTGACAACATGTTCCATGGGATTGAGGTCAAGGATTCTTGCTGGCCAGTCCATTGCAGTCACTCAGTGGACTCGTAGAGACGCCGTAATCAGTGCAGGCCGTGCATTGTCAACAGCAAATGGATAAAGTTCTCTCCAACATCAACAGCAAATGGAACCACATGACGTTCAAGGATGTCGTCTACATATCTTTGTACCCTCAGAGCTGGCCTACCAACTGTCTCTATCTCTATACGGCCAATAGAACTTATGCCACTCCAAAACATAAGAGTACCACCTACAAAAGGTTCTCTTGGGGAAATGCAGACCTCCTCAAACCTCTCTCCTTGCCTTCTCCAAACTCGCTCACGTCCATCTGGAGCACTCAAGTTGATGCGAGTTTCATCGGTAAATAACACGGATCTCCAATCTGCCTCAGCCCAAGTTACGTGTTCATGAGCATACCTTAGCCTAGCTGCTCGGTGCCGTGCGGCGAGACAGCGGTCCGTAGCCGGTCACCTTCTACGTAGCTGACATTCATGGAGGCGCCTGCGTATAGTTCGAGCAGATATAAGGACATTTCTAACTTACTTGGTCATATTCTGAAGCTGATTACTAGTGGTATTCCTTCTCCTAAGCACATTAACTCTTAAAAAATGGCCATCTATCTAATTTGTAATTCTTTCTCGACCTCCTCCTCGTATTCTCCTGTCTTCAACAGTTTCTAAAAACCGCCTTTCAACTCTTCCAATAGTCGTATGGTCAACACCAAACAATCTGGCTATCTCTCTCTGAGAAAACCCGTTGTGCACTAAAGCCTTCACAAGGACACACTGCTTCAGTTAAATTGCGGTGCATACTGAGAATTAATTAACAAACATAGTGATTATCACCTATTACAAACTATAAAACTGCACAAACCACTATATCCAACAAGAGAACTTCAGAAAATGAATAAATGGGCAATCAAAATTGTGTTAATTCTTGTAAAGACAAATAATTGATAAGGATAGGCAGGAAGATAAAGCAGGGAGTAGATTGATGTGATCAGATAAAACATAACTGAAAATAATATTTAATTGAAATAGTTTTATTTTAGTAGTGTCAAGAAATATTGAGGTGGTGCGTTTATTTTGGCCAAGAGTGTATATAATGATGTACTATTTATTAATGTATTGTAATTATTATTTTCTTGCGTTAAAATCTGGAAAGTCCTAGTGAAAACCCCGACAGAAGAGACCAAGCATTCTCGTGGCCTAGTTTACTACGAAGGATAAGAGTTTAAAAAAATCTAAACTGGATGTTAGAAGCACTAAAAGATTTCAATCTGCTAACTCTGTACTGCAAAACATTTTGAAGCTCGTAAACAAATAAATGACTCCAATCTTGTTGATATATAATGGCCACACATTTCTTGAGACTCAGAGACACTGTATTTATTGAACACAAACATCAAATCATCTCCATTCAAGAACTCCATCTGCTGAGACACAGATATTGATATACGTCAGACAATATCAAAATGGACTAAAATAGATTCAAATTATAACACACTATATCCGAAGTAAATAAAACATGCATTTCCCACTTATACTCAGTCAGTTTTGTGTGAAGGAGACAGGAGAGTCATGACATTTTATCAATCTTGTGAATTTATGCTGATTTAACATTTAAAGTGAAAAATCAAATACAGCATGATTATCATCATAATAACCATGATGCTCTCATTTTTGTTAACTCAAAATTACGAGGATTCCAAGGTCAAATTTAATACCATCTGCAGGATAGAATAATGTACTTCCGACAAAATGTTCTTCATAATGAAATCTCTGATACTGTACTTTAAGAACACGTTGTACGCATATGAAGCTTGTACTTGCGAGGCATTTTAAAAAGAGAGAAAAACTATTCACAAATCTAATTTATTGACGGTACTCATACATGTATATTCACTGATTAAACATAATCTCTTACATAAAACCAATTACACATTTTTAAATAGGCTAAAATAGCATTAAGTACATTAAATAAAATAATAATCTTGAGTACATTAGCACTAAATTGACGTTAAGAATTATTGGCGTATTTGGCCACCAGTTATATTATATGCGTGTATGAATTATAATCAGCGACAACACAATTTACTAGTTTGTGTACTTTACTTTCTTTTATTGTTTATAATAATATGTTTATTTGAGTTTATAGATATGTATATAGATTATTATTATTATAATGTATAATCTTTCTTCATTCAATATCATTACATATTTTAGTTATGTAAAGATAAAAATAAAAACACAAACTTATAAAGATATAGTTTATTGTTATTTTTTGTTGTAATTTTGCTCTTTTTTTTTTTTTAGTTTTGTTGTATAGGAACTAGGATTTTATTTTAAATAAGCTTCCGCTTCTTGAACTCTTTTATTTGTAGTTTTCATCAATTTTCTGTAATGGAACCCATGAACAGACCTTATCTTAGATGCTCTAATTTTCTTTACAGCATATTTTCTTTGACGAGGAATGTATTTACATTTGTTCACATAAAGTATATGTTTTCGTTTTACTTTAATTATTTGTTATATGCTCAGTCTGGCTTTGCTTTACATTCCATTTATATGCGAATATTGTAACTTCTTTATTAAACGCTGTTATGTTCCTATTGTAACTTGTTGTGGAATAAATAAATATTTTTATTCCTCACTTTGTAAAATCACTTTCTTGGAATCACGAATGTTTCTAATGCACAAATCAACTAAAAATATACATTTCACCAACAGTACAATTCTTTCTGAATACTAAGGGATACATTTTCGACATTTAAATATAGTAAACACTAATTTTTCCTAAACATTACGACATTTCATTAATAAGACAACTGTATATACAGTCATTATTACTATACTACAGTCTTATAAATAGTATTCGACTAAATAGGATTAAATTATTTAATAGAATTGTAGGTTATATCCAGGCTTTACGCTGTTAAGAATTTCTTGTTTATATTGGGGAAAATAGCCTTTCTTGCGTTTCTACTATAGTTAGTAACAAAACCATTATAATACAAACATATTTTACTCCAGAGAGTAAAATATGTCAAATAATTTATAACAAATGAATGTAATTGTTTGAGTCTGACGTATCAGACTGCAAAATTGAGTTGCATCGGCACAACAGTAGTCATGCGGTTCATAGCGCGGCGATTTAGACGGGTCAAACTCTTGTCTTTAAGCCAATCTAGTGGTCAAACGATACATTTTAGAAAAACAAGTTAAGAATAAACAATTTAAATTTAGATCTTTTTCAAAAATTCATTCGCGGAAAGTTTTGTCTGGCCAAACAATGAAAAATTTCCCCGCAGGTGAACTTTTTGATGTTCTGTATTTCAGAAGGAATTGTTTTTCAAAGTATATATATATATATATATATATATAAAATAGGAATATAGTAAAAATAAAACTTAAAACGCCCACTGTAGTCAAGCTATATAACATCCACGCATAATTGCAAAGTTTCACAATTTTATCTCAACGGCTACTACGTTTAAAAACGGTGGAACTCGGCGAATTGAAATTGTGCCAGCGGCGGACAGTGCCTTTGTCGTTTGAGGCCTTTGAGTGGTGGTAAAACTGGCTTTAACTGTTGTGATGTGTTGTGCATGGGCATTGTCAGTGGCGGACAGTGGCACGTCGTTTGAAACCTATGAGTGGTGGTGAAACTGGCTTTAACGCTTGTAATGCGTTGTGCATAGGGCATTGCAAGTGGTGGACAGTGGCACGTCGTTTGAAACCTATGAGTGGTGGTAAAATTCATCTAGTGTGTTGTGCATGGGCATTGCCAGTGGCAGACAGTGGCCTGTCGTTTGAAACCTATGAGTGGTGGTAAAATTCATCTAGTGTGTTGTGCATGGGCATTGCCAGTGGCAGACAGTGGCCCGTCGTTTGAAACCTATGAGTGGTGGTAAAACTGGATGTAACTCTCGTAGTGTGTTGTGCATGGGCATTGCCAGTGGCGGACAGTGGCACCGTCGTTTGTAGCCTATTAGTGGTGGTAAAACTGGCTTTAACTCTTCTAATGTGTTGTGTATAGGCATTGTCAGTGGCGGATAGTGGCTCCGTCGTTTTTAGCCTATTAGTGGTGGTAAAACTGGCTTTAACTCTTCTAATGTGTTGTGTATAGGAATTTCCAGTGGCGGACAGTGGCTCCGTCGTTTGAGGCCTATGAGTGGTGGTAAAACTGGCTTTAACTCTTCTAATGTGTTGTGTATAGGCATTGCCAATGGCGGACAGTGGCTCGTAGTTTGAAACCTATGAGTGGTGGTAAAACTGGCTTTAACTCTCGTAATGTGTTGTGCATGGGCATTGCCAGAGGCGGACAGTGGCTCCGTCGTTTGAGGCCTATGAGTGGTGGTAAAACTGGATTTAACTCTTGTAATGTGTCGTGCTTGGGCATTGCCAGTGGCGGACAGTGACTCCGTCATTTGTAGCCTATGAGTGGTGGTAAAACTGACTTCAACTCTCGTAGTGTGTTGTGCATGGGCATTGCCAGTGGTGGACAGTGACTCCGTCGTTTGTAGCCCATGAGTTTTGGCAACACTGGCTTCAACTCTCGTAGTGTGTTGTGCATAGGCATTGCAAGTGGCGGACAGTGACTCCTTGGTTTGAGGCTTATGAGTATTGGTAAAACTGGCTTTAACTCTCGTAGTGTGTTGTGCATGGGCATTGCCAGTAGCGGACAGTGGCACGTCGTTTGTAGCCTATGAGTGGTGGTAAAACTGGCTTCAACTCTCGTAGTGTGTTGTGCATGGGCATTGCCAGTAGCGGACAGTGGCTCCCTCGTTTGTAGCCTATGAGTGGTGGTAAAACTGGCTTCAACTCTCGTAGTGTGTTGTGCATGGGCATTGCCAGTAGCGGACAGTGGCACGTCGTTTGTAGCCTATGAGTGGTGGTAAAACTGGCTTCAACTCTCGTAGTGTGTTGTGCATGGGCATTGCCAGTAGCGGACAGTGACTCCCTCGTTTGTAGCCTATGAGTGGTGGTAAAACTGGCTTCAACTCTCGTAATGTGTTGTGCATAGGTATTGCCAGTCTATGTCATATTTGGTCTCTGATCTGGACTCCAGCAATAAGATGACTTGACAATATGAAGCCGACAAATTCAAATCTCAAATTGAAAAATGCTACATTCTTATAACTTCTTAATAAAACGAAAATGGTTTGTAACTGGAGAAGAATTCAGGGAAATATAAAAACTTCAATTCAGTCATAGTTTAAAAAGGCATTTTTAGTTTATTGTTGTAGAATAATATGTTTTGCAATGCAACTCATGACATCCCTCTGATTAAGTAATACTGCATCTGATGAAAATACTAAAAAAAAATAATAGTTTATAAACTACGATAGCAAAATAATTATAAACCGATCGTAAATATCTACTTAACTCTGCTTTAAATACGGTATTGTAAATTGAAATTAATTAAATAAGTTAGGAATACACTTAGTTGCCACAGCTTACTTACAAATTGTTGATGCTCAAGTGTTACGTAGCTCCATTCGCAACGATACGTCTCATTCAACATCAGCTTAGCTAAAACTACAATGATCAGTAAGGACGTGTAGAACGATAACATTTTGCTTTAGATATATTTTATTCGATATAATTATAAAAATATTTCTTCATTTGATTTGTTTATAAAAAATTATAAATATTTATAGTTAATGTCTATACAAGCTTTGTAACATGATTAACTTTAGTGGTAACTTAACAGATTAACGTAAAAAACTTATTCATAGTAAATGCCAAAGACACACGCCATTGCAGCGAGACGTGCGTTGCTGATAGTGAAAGCCGCATAGCGATCTCGCTCGACATCCCAAAGGAATTTTGCAGTCGAAAGGATGCTCTGTTGATGTTTTTCTACGATCTGAACCAGACAGACGATCTTGTACCTGTAAAATTTAATAATATTGCAATTTTACTTAGTAATCTACCTCTAAAGAGATTTTTAATCAATTTATATCGCTCTAATTGGTTGACATTTTATTTAAAGTCTAAAAATTAAAAAAATCCATCAATATGAATTACAAAATTATTCGGAAAGCTGGTATTAAACAATGTTTTGCAATATATTTGTTTTTAAATTGAATTTTTTACCTATATCTGTAGTTTCAAGTAATAGAACATATTTATTTTGTGCATTTGAACATGAGTTCAATGACAATTTACATTGGTTTAGTTGAAAATGCCAATCAGGCAATGCATTGAAACTAAAGACCTTATAATATTTGCATTGCAATATTATGAATATCATTAGGCTTAAATTGAGTATGCTCTGTTAATTATCGAAATTGTTTAATCTTTTAAGTTTTACTAATCTTTTTTAGGATGGCTACAGGACACTTTTTGAAAGTGATTTTAAGACACCTAAGGTATTAAAATAAGGTAAATATAACAAACAGACTACCTACCCAAAATAAAAATTTAATTTAAAATAACACGATGAATGTCTACTTTAAAAATCATAAATTATCTTATTAAGTATTCTACTAATTGACTGAGTGATGAGTAGCTAAGTGGCAAAGACGGGGCTTGCCACGTACCTTGTCCGGGTTCGATTACCGGCGTGACCGTACCAGATTTTACCACTGTGATTCAGAACTCACGATAGGTGGCGTTTCCCAAACTGCCGACCTACTACTACTAGTATTTTTTTTTAGTTGACTACTTTTGGAAATTCGACAGTAGCAGACAGCCCCGTAGTAGCAAGGCCCATAGTAGTACCGTCAGCGGGCCAAAACATGATTTTCTATTTCAACTGTACGGCGCGTGTTCATTATTTTAATGACTTATAGTGAACGCTGTATTAAAGCATTAACGACCCATTGTAGTGGACCATAAGTTGATATTATGAGTTTTTAAATGTAAAATCATCAAGAAGGGCATTTAAAGTTTCACAATACTAAAATACATTACTAAAATTACAATACTAAATGGTAAAAAATAAATAACTTATGGTCCACTAGAATGGACCTTCACCTGTGACATGGCATTTCAATACGATACTATAACTATTACGGACCGAATCATTGAAATATAAACCCACGTTTTGGAGTTTTTTTTGCTGAGGGAAATGGCCTCTTTAAGGTTACAAAAATGGACTCGTCAAGCATACGAGGGCATATCTCTTCACAATGTCAAACGAAATTTAATTACTTTAACTGAGTCAAGCGGGGTCTTTGTTTTAATGAGAATGTTTGACGTTTCTTATGTGTCTTTCAGCTACGACTTCAACCAAAAATATTGCCGTGACATTCTGTTACGTACACTGGTCCAACTATGTATAAACACAGAATTATAATTAACAATCATAGGAAAACTGAAGATCACATGCAAACACTTTCATAACGAGTAACTGCTTCTAAATGAGTAACAGCGCTATATAAATATGTGGTAATTGTCTCATAATTGCACAGAAATACTTGAAATTAGGTGTACTAACTGTTTACAGAATTTGTCATTTTGCAAATAGAAAAAAAATACTTTCTTCATTAGTGAAAGTCTGTCTGCATTTGCCATAATTTTTAATTTTTATATAGGTCAGAATTGTTTTTGAGGTTTTCATGGGTAATTTTACAGAATTAATCAAGTGCAATAAAATCATCATTTTTATCATTTTTAGACTGATTTTGTCAAATTAGTTTCCAAGAACAAAAACCAAATGAGAATCACACAGTTAAGGCCATACTGATAAAATAGTTATAAATTTTTAACTAAGAAAAACATTAATTGTTAATACCAGTACTTCTTTTCAAAAAAAATAAAGAACATTAGACGCCCTAAATTAATTAATATTTACTAAATGTAAGCCTTTCAATATAATTTAATTATATTGAATAATTCCAAATACTAAATAAATAATAAATAAAAGACACATAAAATGTATACATTTGTTAAGAAACGCGTCAATTGTTCGGACGGCCATTCAAACACAAGTTTTTTTTAATGTCACACTGACGAACATCAAATTTATCCATTATTATATGAAATTAGTAAATCACCAATGGTTACCTGTTAAATATGAGGTTTTTTTGTAATTTTAAAGCATTTTGATACGTCCACGAATTAAATTGTCAATCGTTAGACATATCCGTTAAACTTATAAATTCAATAAAGTTCCTAATAAAAGAATATATAATTTGATAGTTTAAAGTCTTTAAAGGAACCAAAAACTTAAGTCATAAAAATACTGTTAATTTGGCAAAAAATAATGAACTATTAAAAATTATCAAATTCTGCGAAATTATTACACCCATGAATTAAATAGTAAATTGTTAGCTACTATACATAATTAATTTCATTGTTGAACTGCAAAATTCATATTGATACACTCATAACTGAACTCACAGTTATTATCTTTTTATTGTTAAACATAATATTGTACTTCTAAAATCAATCGAACGTCAAACCTATTTCTTAAAATAAGTTATTACTTAACGTCCAGCATAGTTGTCACATCACAAACGCTATTTGCAATAAATTGATACATTCATTAATTGAATCATAAATGATTAGTTGATACGTTTGTACATATGAAATGATAGGAACAAGAAATTTATGCTTAAAGATTTTGAAATATTAAAATGTTTTTAATTAATCTTTAATATTTTGATTTAACTAACTGATGAATACAATTATTGATATACACCTTAAATGTATAAATGCGAATATAAATGTTTAACTGACGCATTGGAAGTAAATTAATTATGTTCAAACCTATTCGAATCAACATAAATGTATACCTAAATATTAAAATTAAAATGGTTATATAGTCAACGTTTTAATTTGAGTAAAAAAATCATCTAATTAACTTTCAACCCTAATTTAAATGAATCAGCAATTCTTAAATCAAACATTAAAATGTATCTTTTAAGAACATCAAATAAACTCATCCATCAATGTTATATCAATAATTAACATGTTGATGTTAACATACACGTCAATCCAACGAAAGTAACTTTTGTAAATGCTATACACAAATTAAATACTAAATTATTACATCATAGTTTACCTCATAACTATCATATCTAATTGCTTTAACTTTAAATCAGTGAAAGACTATTATAAATGTCAATGAACTACTCAAATTGACAGACCAAGTTTGAACAGTTAAGTTACCTGTCAAAGTTGAGCTGTTTGACTTTGGTGCGTATCTCCCCGGCGATGTTAACACTCATCTTGGTCATGTTGTTGGGTTCATAATGCGCCTCTTCCAGGTCCCTGGTGAGAACCTCTTTCAGCACGGCCTGGACACTCTCGACGTTGAAAGGCCGCTTGGACTCCAGCCGATATGAGTTCATGAAGCGATTAGTCTGCGAACACAGAGACAACTTACTTATCGATCTGCCCCAGGACAGAAGTAGGTCACTCAAGACCTGCCCTCCTGCCCTTGGTACCGACCCGTGTCAGTTCCTACCTCCTCCCTCATATTGTGTCATCCCATGTGATATTCGAATATTAGTAATATGCCAGGTATATGAATGATAATTCTTTTATTAGTGTAGTCCATTAAATCTGCAATAAAATACGATATTTTTATATGTAAAGACGATCACTTTAAGTAGTTTGTATTATTTTATCTGATAAGCTAGATACGGTTCATAATTTGTTATGTGTGGATGAGAAAGAAAAGTTTAGTTAGCATATATAAAGTGTTAATTCCTCTACCCTTAGGCCTATATCATATATCACCTAATATTTATCATTTGGACTATATCTCTGAAAATTCATGTATCTTAAGGAATCAATCAACTAAGGATATAAATAAGGAATAATCTTCCTAATTTACTGTATGGCTGTCAAAAGAATTAATAAATATACAGTTTAGTAATTTCACCAGCAAAAGTGACTTTACATTATTTTCTTCTTATCAACAAAACAATAAACATAGATTGTGCTAAGATAATTCAATCATATACACAGTCAGCGTAGATTTAGCCAAGGTAACTCGAACACAAAAACCAATAAGAATAGTTTCAGCCAAGGTGACTCGATCACACGAAACGATAAGCATAGTTTGAACAAAGATGACTCAATCACACAAAACAATGAGCATAGTTTCAACCAAGGTGGCTAAATCACACAAAACAATGAACATAGTTTGAGCAGAGGTGACTCAAGCACAAAAAACAATAAGCATAGTTTCAACTAAGGTGACTCGATTGCTTTTAACGATAATTTCAGTAACGTAAAAAAATCTTATGTTCGGATAAAACACGAGGAAAAAATCACTGACAGATGGAAATACCGAAAAGGGTACGGAAAACACTCTCAAGTACAGAAAATTGAAACATTTTTCGAATTCGAACTTGGAGACCAAAAATTATGACACGCACTCATGTTTCCTGATGAATGAAAGTCTTAGGCTAAACAGTTTGCGGGCTGTGTCAACTATCTCAGGTACGGGAAATTCAAACAGTTTTCGAGATCGTACTTGAGATAGGGACCAAATTGACCCACCTGCTCACCCATACACTTACAGGGGTATTGACTCACCCACTGACCCATACACTTACAGGGGTATTGACCCACCCGCCCACCTATACAGTGGCATTGATTCGTATTTTGAGCCAAGGTGACTCGATCATACAAAATAGTGAGCATAATTTGAGCCAAGGCGACTCACACAAAAAATAAGTATAGTTTTAGCCAAGGTGGCTCGATTGCACAAAACAATAAGCATAAATTCAGCCAAGGTGACTCGATTGCTCAAAACAATAGCTTCAGCCAAGCTGACTCGATCATATAAAAACAATAAGCATACATTCAGCCAAGGTGACTCGATTGCTCAAAACAATAAGCATAGTTTCAGCCAAGGTGACTCGATTACACAAAACAATAAGGATTGTTTGAGCCAAGGTGACTCGGTCACACAGAAAAATAAACATAGTTTGTGCTAAGAACACTTACATCTGTTTAAACCTACAACATTCCAAACTATTAAAATATTACTGTAATTTGAAAATAAAATAGTTTAAAATATTTTGCATTAAGTTGATATACCAAACTTATAAAGTACTAAGTACTTTAGTAAAAAAATGAAAATATTATCACAGTTTTGTTCACTAAAACTACAACTGTTTAACCGAGCCAACAACTATCCATTCAAACGAGCTAAATGTACATATTATTAAACTGTAACAAAATTAATGAAGCCCTGTTATGTACTGAGTATACATTTTATAGTTTTTATAGATTTTTTATAGAGTTCAAAAAAGCATTTGATTTAGTTGACCATGACATTCTGTTAAACAAGTTAGAATACGTAGGAATTAGAGGTATTGTTTTGAGTTGGTTTAAAACTTTCATTATGAATAGAAAGCAACAAGTAAAGTTTCAAAATACCTTCAGCTCAGCTAAAACAGTTGAATCTGGAGTTCCCCAAGGATCTGTGACATCTGCTGTCATGTTCTTAATTTTTATAAATGATTTGTTGACACTACGTTTTAATGGAAAAATTACAGCTTTTGCGGATGATATAGCTATTTTTTACTCACATGAGAATGAATTAAATATTAGTGAACAAATAAGTAGTGACCTATTATTATTACGTAAATGGTGCCTCATTAGAAAAATGCAAGTTAACGTCAACAAAACTAAATTTGTAAATTTCAACTTTCAAAATTTTGATTTGCCAATTCCTCTGAAATTCCATTCTCCATCTTGTAACACGAGTCTTTGTAAGTGCCAACCATTAGAAAAAGTACACAGTTTCAAATATTTAGGAATTACATTGGACGAGAAATTTACTTTTGAACAACATATTTCCAGCTTACATAAGAAAATTAGATCTGCTATTAGAAAGTTTTATTTTTTAAGAAATGTCTGTAGTATCGAAGTGTTAAGATCCCTTTATTTCGCTTTAATTAATTCCAGATTGCAGTATAGCCTATTGTGCTGGGATGGAAGCTACAAATATTTAATAAACAAATTAAGAACAACACAAAATTACTTCCTAAGGATATTTCTAAAGAAGATTAAGAAAGAAAGCTCTTTCCCTCTTTACAGTCAATTAAAAATTTTACCCCTTCAGCACCTTTTTATATTTAAAGTCTTAAGATTGTTTTTTATTAGAAGTGGAAACATAAGGAACACTAATTTATACTACACAACAAGATTTATACAGAACAAAAATTACAAACTGCCAAAAGTAAACAAAGCCATTTTTAACGTTCACTTGCCTACTTAGGACCAAATTTTTTTAATTTTCTTACTTTCTTAATTTGAAAACTTTTTGTAAAAAATCAACTACTTGGCTTTCACTGCAATAAGACGTAAGCTATTTTAATATTGATATAACATAAAATGATTTGTTTGTTTTGTTCTTGACTGGAAGCCATTGTCATGAAACACAGTACAACTCTCTTGTTCACGCTTTTGAATTATTTGTGTCAATAGTTTTAGATTACTTTTATACTTTAATTGAATTATATTTTCAGGAATTTTGATATTCAACTAATATAAAATGATTTGTTTGTTTGTTTTGTTTTTGACTAAAAGCCATTGTCATAAAACACATGTACAACTCTCTTGTTCACGTTTTTGAATTATTTGTGTCTATAGTTTTAGATTATTTTTATACTTAAATTGAATTATATTTTCATGAATGTAAACACTGCAGGTGGCGATTGTGTGTCTTCTATTATGCAATTATATGTATTGCTAGACTCATATGTTTAAATGTTTTTTAAATATATATTTTTTCTTTAATCAAACTGGTCACATAACTCGATATAGTGGCCAGTTAATTTTCAAATAAGTACTATGTAAATAGATAATTGTCATTATTAGTTGGAAATAAATTCATTTATTCAGTTAATTTGGTGTTCCAGGCTATAGCTACTTGTTGCCAGCTGCACAGTAATTTACATATCTGTCCTGTCAATACAACGTAGATATGATGGATCAACCCACCTTACCCACCCAAGTGGACTGTATTCCAATCTGTCTGCCGGTAACACTTCGTTTGCTCGCTTTTCACGATGTGCAATGTTCATAATCTGGGGTACAAATTTAGAAGAGAGGGGTTTGAAACTTAATATGGGAAATAGCGAAGTAATGACAAATGTACAGACTTGAATGACAGGTAATATAATTTTGAATAGAAGAGATTGGGGACTAATTTTATCGAGCAATGGTAAAATGAAACAGGAGATAAGTGCTAGAGGGAAATGAAGGAGTTTGGAACACGGGATAGAAATGTACCACGGAAAACAAAAGAACTCTACAAACCGATTGTCACGTACGAGTCGAGACATGGGAAATGTCGGAAAGGGAATTGAGTTCCTACTCTTCAGAGGTTCTACAGGTGAGAGAAATTTTATTCCTTAGATCCACTAAGGGAAGGTCTTGAAGATATAGGTTTGAAAATGGTGAAATAAGAAGCTTTTGTAGGGGAGAATAGATTAAGAACAAGTGTAGAAAAAACAAGACATACTGTATGGACATGTGAAGAAGATAGCAGTAAAATGGATTCTGAGGAACGGAGGAATTGTAAATGTAGGTTGGAGACCGAGAGGAAGACCTGGGAGAAGATGGCTGGAAAAGGTGATGGTAGATGTAGAGACGAGAGGAATGACTTTGGAGGGTATGAATAAAGAGGATATATGGAGATACGGACAAGGCAGGACGGCTCGTGAACGGATACCTAGACCCAGGGCCGCCCAGAGACTTTTGGTGGCCCTGGGGCAAAGTTTACCATGTGGCCCCTTCCTTCACTTCAAAATAAATTTAATTACTCTGATGTCAAATATACTATAATTGATATTTTACTTTTTTACCATCTCTTTCGTTAGATTACTATTGTAATTAAGATTCTTGTTCATGGACGTTTTCTCAGGGCTAGCTGCGAAGCTCCGGTAAGTTTTTCTCTAATTAATTGTCATATACTTTTTAAACATTTCCTTAAGTATTACCGCTACAATAACATCAATCTCTTATAACAAAACTGCTATTCTTTAATATTAAATAAATAATAACGAAACAAGCAATGCCACAGTCAGTTGCATAGTTGGGCGCAGCAGCTCTTCGATTGCCAGTTGAGGAGCCATCCTCGCCAATGATATTAGCTGTGGGTGAGGGAGGGAGCGGCCAATAAATTTGTATAGGCCACTTGGCTTCGCTAGCTAAAGAGCAAGTTTAGACTGAGGGTGGCCGAATGTTTAGGAAGTAAAATAATTTGGCGAGCGCGAACATCTAGTGCTTTAAAACAGTCAACTGAGAGTTGAGGTTATGTTATTGTTTTCAAAACAGGTTGTAGACCACTGGGTACGTAGCTTATTGATGTTGGACATTAAAACATCTAGTTTATATTCGTGATTTTAGATTGTCTTTGTGCTAAACTTTAAAACTATTCAATTTTTATTTCACAGGCATAAAAGGAATTTGAACCAACTCAATTTTCTCAGCATAAAACATAGTAAAATTTATGCCTGTCAAATTGGATACTATATCATTGATGTACATCACAGTGTACACGTCCGTACAGTGACAGTGGTATTGACACACCCATTCACGAACAGTGGTATTGACCCTCCCGCTCAACAATACACGTACAGTGGTTCAATCTTAGTTAATTTCACTTATCACGCAACAAACAATAAATAAATACTGTATTAATGATTGTCAAAAATATAAATGGCTTACTCGTTCGTCAGTGACAGTAAAAAATTATGAAATCTATTTTGATTTGTTGTAGATTTGTTATATTAATGAATAACAAACAATCAATTATGCTATTTGTTTGGGAACAACCTGTACGTGGGAATAATTAATTGGGTTTTAATCGAGAGCTACTCTACTGAATATGTTGAGAATACACCCCTGTACCTGTTACAGTTTCAGGGTAAATTAAATCAGACAATAAAAGAGTTACAACAAGTTAAATGTCACAAAATAAATATTATTCAAAAGGAGTTGTACAAATCTGAACAATGATGAAGCTGTTTTATCTATTAACGGTGTACTTAAGAGCTCCTCTTTTCATTAAGACCTATGTCATAATATATTGGTAAAATATCTTTACGAACATCAATAATAACTAGTAAATTTAAAATGTCAAAGGAAACATTACAGTAGAGAGAAAGTAAAAAAATTGCATGAACAGTAAACTCTGGTTAACCGATTAAATATGATGGAAGATGAATCCGGATAGTACAGAACGTAACAAAATTATAATTTTTAGACAAGATTATGCCATGCAATTCCTCCTGCGATAGCGTAGGGCAAGTTGAATGTAATGCATCATACACACAATTGTTGCATATCCGGTAAGCGAGCGGTGATGTTGTTGTATATGCATATTTACCAGATTTAAGTACCTAGAAATCTACTGTAATTTAGTGGTTTCATTGTTAATTTATTCTTGTTATACTGTAAAAATATATAATTTACTTTTCAGTATATTACTTACTTACTTACTTAGTTGGCCACTCAAACCGTAAAAGGTTTTTGGCCTCGCCAACATTTGCCTCCACTTCCTCCTGTCTCATCTCTTCTTCCACTCCCATTTCCCGCATATCCCTTTGCACCTGATCTTTCCATCTCAGCCTTGGTCGACCCAAAGGTCTTCTTCCTGCTGGTCTTCCTTCCATTACTCTTCTCAATACAGATTCCTCCTCCCTTCTGTTTACATGGCCTGCCCATCTGAGTCGTCTTGATTTTCCTTCTGCTACTATGTCTGCTTCCTTAAACAATTCTCTAAGTTCCTGATTTTTCATTATTCTCCATTTTTCTTCTTCTTTCACTGGCCCATATATTGCTCTTAATACTTTATTTTCAAAGGTTACTAATCGCCTTTCTGTTTTCTTGCTCATTGTCCATACCTCAGAGCCATATAGGACTACTGGCCTTATAATTGTTTTGTACATTTGTTCTTTGGTTCTTCTTGATAAGGTTTTGCTTTTCAACATTTTTCCTAAGGCCCAATAGCACCTATTTCTGTTCAGTAACCTTGTTTCAATTTCTGTTTCTTCTTTATTTTGTTGATCAATAGTGACACCAAGGTATTTGAATTTTTCACAACTATTGAATTTATATGGATTCACTTCTAAAACCTGCTGTCTTTCTAATGCCTTCCGTTCTATTTTAAGATATTTGGTTTTTCAGTATATTACAATACTATATTGAAACATTTATAGTATATTTTTATTGATTTCAATAAAACGTTACCATAAATTACTGGGCCTAAACTTTAGCTTTTTGTTCTCTCAAAATCTTTAAATGGAATATGAATCATAGCAAATTAAATTAATTGATAATTATAGTAGTTTACTAGGAAATCCAAAAGAACGCATTAAATTACAGAAATATCACTCTATAAAATACAACAATAACAAAATATTTCTTTACTGGACGACAGTAAACAAACAGACTAATGATTGACGATGTCCTCGATCTACCCTTCATGACAACTAATTGAACTCTTCCATCCACGTTGTTACAACAATGTATATTTTGCCTGCGGATTTTTTGGGTTGAAACACAGTTACTACTGAAATACGACTACTATTTCTTAAATTTAGTGCATATATTGAAAAATTAGCTGATCAGTGCCGGGAAAGAGTGCAACGTTACCACGTTCGAATGGAGTGCCGCCGCCTACTACCAGCGTTGAAACCAAGTTTGTAAGGACCTTATCTCATAAAAACTTATCGACCTTTTTAAAATGAGATATATAAAATATTTTTACTGTAATTTTTTTTGCTATTTAATTGTGTTGTTCTTAGGCTCCCACTTTTTTTATTACAATTTATTAATTTGCATACTTTAGGCCGCAGGTTACTGATCACTCGTTTTCACATTATATACAGTAGATCTATTATTTTGCTACGATGAGTCAAGGGATTTTCGAAACACTAAATCAAGATTATTTATCTACATTAACAGAATTTGTGAAAATACAAAATAAGGATAAAAGCTTAATCAACAAACCACTACAAATACAAATCAATTCGCAATTGCTGTATTATCTTAAGTTTATAATAGTAATATATCATAACTAATGGTTTTGTAAGGATAATAACGTGACCAAGTGATTGATTTTCCTACCACTAAAAGCCAAGATAGAGTTGAATTTAGGACAAGTATAACAATTTTGTTTGAAGTAGTATATACTTTTGAAATTAAAGTTAAAAAATAAAACATACAGAAACGTTCTTGTCCACCTTGTATTAAACACGTCCAAAAACGGAGTTTTGAGTAATACAAATGGAAAGTTAGTGGGTCTTTTGACATGTTTTATATAAATAGTGTACGAAAACAGGACATCTCATAGAGGTGGCCCACTGTCCACACCACTCAAGTATATTTATATGTTCGCAAACTGGAATTTATATTTTGGTGTGTTCACAAGCTGCATAAAGGCATGCAGCAAGACAACTGGCGAGTTGTACAGTTAGTTGCAGTCACACACCAACCAGAGCGTATGCTGTCACACCACTATGTCGACCGCTGACAAACTTCAAAGATCAGTGTACAACTTGCTCCAAAAGGCTCCCTGGTTGCTATAAAACCAATGGTTTAGTTTAAACGTTTTAAAACTAAAACTGGAAGACTTATCTGGCCTAATATCACTTTTGATATTTTGATACAGGCCTGAATCGTTTCTTATCTAGTAGATTATTAAGTATTTTCGTTTTTGTTGCATGAAATGTGGCCCCCCTGTGAACTAAGTCTGTGTGGCCCCGGAGCAATTTGCCCCTTTTGCCCCCCCCCTCTGGGCGGCCCTGCCTAGACCCAGAAGTGAAGATAGGACTAATACAGGGTATGAATTAATGATTTATTCCTTAAACATGTTTAACAAATATACAATATACACAGTACAAGCTCATGAATAGGGAGTAGCCCCGCTTTTTAACGAGTGGACACTCCATTTTGTTAGTGGCCACTCGGTTTTATTCTACTAAAAATGGAGTTACCACTCGCAAGTCATAAGTAGACGTACAGTGATATTGACCTACCCTCCCACCCATACACGTACAGTGTTATTGACCCACCCGCCCACCCATTCACGTACAGTGGTATTGACCCACCCATCCATACACGAACAGTGGTATTGACCCACCCGCCCACCCATACACGTACAGTGGCATTGAGTTTCCAGTAATGGTGGCCAGTGAAAATATATTAAGAAAATAATTAATAAACAAAATAAAACTATTGAGTCTAACATCGTAAAGTAAAGTATCCATAACTTCTGTGGTGCCTGCGAGTACAGTAAAACAGATCTAAAAGCATGATTACTAAAAAAAATAAATGAGCAAATATAAAAGATAAGAGTGCACATATAAAAACAAACACAAAACCATATCATAATATGTCAATTCGATCCTCTTGATAAATTGGAAAACTAAATAGTCATTTCTTGAACTTAAATAATATAACAGTTAAATAATATTTAATAACCCATGTAATAAATAAAGAAAAGGTTGCATTAATTACGGAATAAGCCACTATGTAGCCTATACTATACACGTATGTATGTGTATAGGCATGAGTATGTACCTATTATTTTATTCTTACAAACAAACTCAAAACAGAGTGTTCTTTAAGTAATAAGATTATAAACAATCTCCTCATACAGCAAAAACTATAAGATACTTATAATTTAGACAAAGTTATAGTCACTAAACATTTACTTTTATTATTCTGTTCAAATTATTAATAGCTGAAAATATAATTGGCCATATATGTTTGCCTAGATCAGATTACACTTGTTCGACAAATGTCAATTAATTTAATACGCATTAAAATTAAATAAGCTTCTCATCGCTAATTGAGAAGCTCATTAAATTTTAATGCTTATTAATGTATAACACCATCACTAAGAATGACATACGTGTATACTATAGGCTACATAGTGGCTTATTCCACAATCAATGCAACCTTTTCTTTATTTATTATCTGTGGTTCATATTAAAAAATATATTCATAGTTATATTATTACACTAAACCTATTACATTCTCAAACTAAAACCCCCCAAATACATCTTTACCTCACAATCCAACTCCCCCTAAATCACAACCCCAATAAATAAAATTACATAATCCCCCCAAAACTCATCTCACTCTATACCTAAATTTACACATCACACACCTCCCTCACAACATACAAAACCCACTAACAATCACAAAACCATCCCAACCTCCTTACCTAAACCCCTTATCATACCCCAAACAATACATCTCAAAACTCCCTACCCACAAAGAATCTTTACCCCCCTATCCCAATATCCCATCCCACCTACATCCCACCCTCATACTTATTCCCCCTAATACATCCACACCCCTTTAATACCTTTAAACAACTTTCCCCTATCCACCAATTTCTCTACCTTCATCCCCCTATAAATTCTTCATATCCTATTACAAATCCACCAACAAATTATCTAATCAATCACCCCCTAAACATCTAAATTCTCTACAACCCTCATTAAACACCCCCACCAACATATTTATCTACCCACCATACCCCTTACCCAACCAAAATAAATAACTAACCCCACATTCTCTCAAAACCTTCCTCCCCCTCTACTATCCACATCCAAAATATATCCAACCCTAAACATCATTGTACAATACCAATAACCAAATACCCACATATTATTCATCTCCCCCCTTTTTTACTTTTACCACTTATCACCCAAAAATCCAATACTCATTCATTTCCACATATAAATACAATCCAACATTTCACAATCTCAATTAAAAAAATAAACAAGAATATAAACATAACCCCAACACCCCCCACCACAAAACATTACACCCAACAATCTATCAACCACCCTCACTTCCTCCCACCACACACCCAAACTCTCTCAATAAAACAAACAACCCCCACCCAACAATTACAAACAACATATTTAAAAACACCCCCCAAACCAATCAAAACCCCCCCAAATCACCCCCCACCCCCACAATCACATAAAACCATGAAAATACCCACACCACTACAAAACATCCAAAATTACACCCAATAATACAATACCAATCATACACCTCAAAACCTTAAAAAAACAAACTACACTTAATCAATACAACACCAATACCACCCAACCCACAAAATCATATCTCACCCAACATAATCCTTACCAAAAATCCACCCCAAAACTTTTACATAACAATTATATACCTACTAATTAAAACCACTTTTTTCTTTAATCAAATAACCAATACCTTTATATTAGAACACTATACAAACACCTCAGCCAAAAATACTAGACAAAAAAAATAAGCTACTAATAATATGAACAAACACCCTATCCAAATAAAATCTTAGCTATCAATAATAATCTCTAGAATATACACTCACTTCTACACAATCACCACAACTAATCAAATTCTAACTTCCCTTACCTATCCATATACAACACTCTCCTACAAACAAAAAAAAATAAACAAATATTAACAAACACAAATAATAAAAAACTAACTTCCATACCTCACTTCCATATTATTTTTATTTTCCTTTCCCAATACTAATTTTATAATAACCCCTACTAATAATAATACACCTCCCAAAAATACATATCAACAACATCGACCCCATAATAATCACTTTAACTCTAAACCAATTAAACCACTCAACAATCACACACCCTTCTTACTAATTTATTCCTCTCTTCTACCTACCTGATTTAATTCATATTTCTCCTCATCACAATTCTACTCCAATCCCACCAGCCTTCAAAATCCTAACTTACATTATACAATACACGTACATTCTCCAAACAATAATTTTTATTCGTTACTTTAAAAATTTTTTTTCTAGTTACTTTAATACTCTCCATCACCCCCAACTATAACCCTCCACAACAACTTATACATCCCACATCCCTCTCCTTTAATATTCCCTTCATCTTTCTCCAATTTTCTTACAAAACAAAATCACTAATCTAATCTACCCTACCTACTCTTACCACACACTACAAAAAAATTAATAATAATCTCTCTCAATCCCTATTTAATACCTAAACTACTTCCCACCTATTAACCCCAACCCAACCAAATAACCATAACATTTCTATTCATCTCTTTTCAACATAAAACCAATTCAATTAACCCTCCCTAACTAACACAAACATATCCCTACCTTATTTCTTCATACTTCTACCCACTATACCCTCTCACCCCCCAAAACTCCCCCTCCAACAATAAAATCCCTACAATCAATCACATTCTCAACCAGTAAACCCTTCATTAATTTATTTTACTACTTTTCTCCATTCTTATGCACTACAATCCCATTCCAACACCCTCATAATACAACCCATTCTAAATAATTTCTAAATATATTCTAGAACAATTTAATAACACTAAACACAAACCCAAATTACACAAACCAAACTATCATCCACATAAAATTTATCAAATCACCTTTCACTTCACCCCCAACCCCTAACCTTACCCCCCCACCCCAAACCTCAAAATATTACTACACCACAAAACCCAACTTCACAAAAAACAACAGAACACAATAACAAACTAACTTACACTATAACCCATCCTTATCCTCCTCAAACTACTACTAACAAATCTACTCACAAATTTCCCACCCCACTTCCTTACCCCAAAACTCATAACCACCCAAAATTAAAACCACCAAAATAAACAAACCAACAACAAAACCTTCATAACAATAAACCCAACCCCCACCACCCCATACAAAACACAACACCCCATTCCCCCCCACAAAAACACCAATAACTTACAACCCAAAACAACCCTACTCTACCAACCCCACCATAACACCCACCCCATAACTTACTTACACATAATCACCACAACATAAAAACCCACCCACCCATCTAAACCAACTACACCTAACCCCACCAAAACTCAAATCTAATACCCCCCAATAACAAATCCAATTAACATTAACACCAATATTCCAACTCAACCAAATTAAACCCCCTACAACACCCCACAATAAAAAAATACACCACCCCCATACTCCCTATCACAACTCTTTTAACATCACCAAACTTTCTCCAAACCCCCCAAAAAACCACAAAAAACACCCCCCCACAAAATCCCTACCCCCCCAAACACCTTAACCCTCCATAACCCCCCATAACTCACTCACAACAACCCCAATAACTTTTTTCATCATTCACTATTTTATCCCCTAAACCCCCAAATCCCATCCCCATAATCCATACATCCCACCACTCTACCACCATATAAATACAAACCTCCCCAAATCCCCCACTTAAAAACCCCTCCCCCCCCCCATCAAATCTCCATTCTCACCCACCCCTCCTACTTATCTCTTCCTCTATTACACCTACACAATTCTCCCTCCTCCAAATAACACCACCACCCTCTCCCATTCCTTACTACCACCTACACGTTTCACACCTCCCCCCTTAAATCATTCTAAAAATCTTCAATACTTACTCCCCTACCCCATATAATATAACATCTTTATCCATTTTTATCCTAAAACATCTTATCATTCCATCACAGATTTTATCCAAACACAACACAAATCCACTAAAAGCATCATATTAAAATCTCTCTCAAAAAACATTATTAATAACATATCACAAACCAACTTCTTAAAACCCTCAACCCCATCATTACCACAAACACATACAAATCATTATAACTCACCCCATACCATAAAAATCAACCCTTATAACCTAAACAAACATTACACATTCATAAATAACATAACATACTTTATACTCATACCATTACCTACACAATACACCCATTTAAACCACACAATAAACACTACCATACCCAAATTAAACACTAAAAAAATAAAAATAACACCAAATACATAACAAAACTCAATTTAATCATATCAATATTACAAATCCAAATTACTCTAATATAACAACACTGCATACCAACATTATCCTTATAAAAACAAACTACTAAACCAAAACATCTAACCAAACTTAAATCTAACCACAACCCTATAAAAAACAAACCAAAAAAATCTACAACCCTACCATCCAAATATCACCATTTACCAAGCACTCTTCCACAAAAAATTCCAAAACAAAAGCACAACCAAAAATTCATCCTTCACACAAACTACCAATATACTATCCACAAATACACCCCACAACTACTTAAATAAAATAAAAATCATAATATTATAAATAAAATCAACAAAAAACTTATAACACTCTTAATATTGATTTATAAATACCTCTCAACCAATTACCAAAAACCATCCAAACCACCAACTATTAAATTCATTCAACCAATATTCAAAAACCTAAAAACAACTCACAAAACAAAAAAATAACCATTTAAAAACCCACAACAACCATAAACATCAAAAATAACAATAAAATAACAACATAAAATCAAAAATCTTTAACTACTATAAAAAATATCACATAAAATATAAATTAAAACACATGATCCACAAAACAAAAAACAAATCACCAAAAAAAAAAAAACTACCAACAATAAAACTCAATTAAAACTTAACACTCCTTCCCCACTCATAACATTCACCCTTTCAAACCTTATAACTCACCATAAAACAAAATAAAAACAACATCAAAAACCTATCACTCACAATAACCATTCCCCAACCAAACATTCCAACTCAAATTCAATATTTATTTTATTTTTTTTATACAAAACCCACTAACTATAATTTATTTTTTTTACAACCCCATAACTTTCATTTATTTTTATTTACTCCCCATACCCTATACATTTATTTATTTATTACACTAATCCATACTTAACAAATCATATTCTATTACCCACCAAAAACTACTCCTACTCCAAACCCCTCTATTCCAACCCCACATTCTATACCCCACTAAACAACTTTTTTCTCACCCCAAACATATCCAATACATTTAACTAAAAAAACATATAACCATTATACACTTACACACCCACCAACAAACCAACATACAAGACTAACAACCAAACATTTAACTTCCTTTCCTCCCTCTTTCGTTTTTCCACACATTTTCCACAATCACCTTTTCACATACAATACACCTTAATTTTCACAAAAACATCACCCACCCTAACCACCCAAACAACATAACTCAAATCCATAAACTTATACACCCACACCCATATCAAACTTCTCACCTAAATAAAAATTAAACCCCCTAAACCAAACCCCAAATTAAAACACTCACCATTTATAATATTATCTAATACACCACAAAATCTATATACCCCTCCCTTACCTCACTATTTTATTTCTTCTCCTATTTTTCTGTTTTTAATATATACTCCATCAACAAACTTATACACCTCTCCATATTTCACAATCATCTTCTTTATCCTTTATTAGTCACACACCCACAAAACACAACATTAATCTTCACCTACACAAAACTTTTATTAATTTTACATATTTCCCACAATATCATACTTTAAACTAACACAAAAAAATATAAACAATACAAAATACCACTCCCTAACATTTTCAACACTCCCAACTAAAATCTATAAACCCACCCCTTATTCCCTCCTAAACATACATAAACAAAAACCAAACAAACCCCTACACCACAACCCCCCCCCAATAAATAATAACCAACAACAAATTAAACTAATACTTCCATCCACCATTACCCTAAACACAACCCAACTAAAAATAAACAACACAACACCCAACCTCACACTCCAATTCCATAAAATACAAAATACTATTAATATCAACCTAAAAACACAACAAATAAAAACAAATAACATATCACCCACCAAATCAACTATAAATTCCAAATCAAATAACTCCAACCACTAACATACACCATATCCCCCTATATCTCCCATTTACCTACATCCCAACCACCAATACCACCCCCCCATTTCTACCACCCCCCAACACTCCCCCCCCAACCTAAACCATAAAACACACAACAAACCCCATACCCCCACCCCTAAAAAAATCACATTACAACCCCAATTAAAACAATTAAACAAAATTCAACTCAATTACCCCTAATCAAAACTTTCATCACTAAAAAACCCAACACATCACCAAACTCACTACAAATACAACCCTACTACCATATAAACCCCCCCACTCTTCCCACACCCAATAATACCCCCCCCTAATATTCCTCATAACCCAATTACAATCATTTACTCACTCTTCCACATACCAAATAATAAATAAACATACTACCCTACCTCAACAAATAACAATAATACAAAACAATCATCACAAAACCCATACCAAACATTAAAAATTCAAACACTACCCACCCAACACCAACACCCAACCAAACCAATTAACATCAAACACCAACATCAAAATCCTCTCCCCCCCCCTCACCTAAAATTTCCCTACAAAATTACCCTAAAACAATCCACCACCCCCACATACAAACAATAAACCCACATAATTTACCACACATCCCCCCCACAACAAAACCAAACTACCTTCCTACAACTCCCTACCCTCTTAAAACTCCTATCACACACAAAACCATCTAATATCCCCCATCACCACCAATTATACAACAATCACCCCCACCCTCCTCCCCTCACAATCCCATAACCATCCCCTCCCCACTTATCAAAATTTAACTTCCACCATAATCCCCTTCCCACAACACACTCTCCCACACCTCCACCCCATACCCCCCTCAACATCCTTCCTACCTAACATTCAATATTACATCACCATCTCCTCCCACCTTCACTTCTCAAATTCCCAATACCCACCCTACAACCTCTCCAAACATTTCCTATCACTAACATCCCCATTCTACACCATCACCCCACCTTCCCAACTCTCCAATAAAACCTTCCTCTCCATCTAATCCTCCTTCCCACCCTATACTAATTTCCTTCCAATTCACCTCCTTCTATTCTTACAATACAATCTCTCTACCATTCCTTCCTTCCTTCTTCTCCTCCAAATTACTTCCCTTATTCTTCACTCACCTTAATTCCCCTTTCACATTTTCCCTTTCTATTCTCCTCTTCATCTACATTTCTTCCTATTCTTCCCCCATAATTCTCTTCCCCCCCAAAAACCCCCTTAATTATTCCCCACATACCTACATACCCTACTCACCATCCCCTAACCAACACAACAAAAAACATACACACCTCCACCCAACCCATCCCCCCACTACCTAATCTAAATTACAACCACATTACCAACATCTCCACAACCCACCCCACCTACTAACTTCATCCCACCTATATTACATCATCAACAACCCAAATACTACATCTTCTTCAATCATTAACAATACCCCAACAAAAATAACTAAATTACCACATTCACAAACCACACAAACCATTAACCCCTCTAAAACCATAACCTTCAAAAAAACAACACAAACATACCATAAAAAATCCAAAACATACATAATCAACATCATAATCAACCTCAAAACCCCCCAACAACATCAAATTACCCAACCATCCATTTCTCAAACCTACCTAACACTCACCACTAACCACCAATTAACTCAAATACCCAAAAATCCACACTAACTAAATTTACAAACCCAATAATACCAAAACATAATCAACCAAACATCCCATACCTTACCTTTTATAACAAACCACAATATTTACTCACACTCAACCCCCCCACCAACAATCCCTACCATTAATAACCCACCCCTCTACACCTATCAATAAATAACAACACACCCCCCAACCCCCCTCCACCCACTAAACCTACAAAAAACCATACCATCCTCACCTTTACCTCCCAACACAAAAATCCCAACAACCACCTACAAACACAACAATAAATTAATCTATAACCTCTCCCAACACACCTCAATCCCATTTATATAAAATAATCTCTTTCTTTACCTCACAATAACTATACATTTTTCTATAAAACCCACCAGACACATAACTTTATATAACGTATAATACCACCCACATAAATACACCAATACTTCCACCCAAAACACATAAAACTTATCTCACCCAAATATTATTAACCAACAACAAAACATCCATATCCCTCACCCAATAATAAAACACATAAACCTACCCCTCACATCCCAACTCCTCCACACCCACTATTAAACATACCCCACAACTCACTACCCCTATACACCCATAAAATCCCACAACCACCACCCACACTATCCATAAAAAACCTCTCTCTTAAACTCTCACTCACAACAAACACCAAAAACCCCAATTCACTAACCCAATAAAACTAATCTCCTCCTATTAACCCCCCAAAAAATTCATAAACACCCCATAACACACAATTCCTATTCATTAACACATCCTCATGATAATATCTCAACCAACGCCATAATCTATATTCAATTGCAGTTATTTTTCAAAAAATCAAATATAAATCACCCTAAATTCTAAAATATATAACTGTGATATATTATTTTAACTTCTTACACAAAACATTACCATAACACATTATTAAGTCAAATCATCAACCTACACTTTCTCATACTCTCTACTCTTATCCACCCCTACATCCAATAAACTAACCCAATAAATCACCCTCCTATATTAACACCCCAGTTAACCACACAACACTACACAAATCCACTCTACACAAACAAAAAAAATCATTTAATTCCTTTTCCCAATTAAACCAAAATTCTTTCACCCCCCACAATTTTTATTTTAAATTACACTAAACTATCCTAATAATATAAAAACACAAACAAAACAACCACCATCCACTACCCAAACAACTAAACCAAAAAAAAACCTCCACAAACATTACCAATCAACTTAACACCACCAAAAACAAACCAACTCCACAGAACATACAAAACAATACCCACCCCTAAATAAATAAAAAAACATAAAACCAACAACACAACCCCCTCAAAAAATACCCAAAACCCAAAAAACTAACAAAATATTCAAATTCACACACCCAAACAAATAATACCAATCCTCTATTCCCACCAAAAATCCAAACCATAATCATACTATCACACTTAAATACTCTAAATAAACCTATTATCCAAAACTATATCCCACCAACCAATAACTCCACAAACAATAAAACAAAACAATATCACCCACAAATACCCAATTACTAACCCTAAAAATCTGACCTACAATAATACAATTACCAACAATTCAACCCAAAACCTAAACCATCCCCAACAAACCCAAATACCCTCAAATCCAATCCCAATCCCTCTCTCCTCCTATATTTCTCCTAATTAACTACAATTTATTACCCTTATATAATCACCACACAACCTAATTAAATCCTTCCTACAAAACAACTATCCTATACCCTACTAATATTCCCCCAACCATCCAACAATACATATACCACACCATCCATATAAACAAAACAACTACAAACAAATCCAAAACATTACTTCACTATATAAATTTTACCCTTAATCAACCTCCAAAAACAATCAAACCAAAACCCCACATCTACTCCCAACATCACATCACCACTCATACCCATCCTCCATATAAAACAACATCCCAAACCAACAATCCTACACCCCCACCAACCCCAACTCACCAACAACCCCCCTATCCCTCTTAATACCATATAAAATTCCCATTAACTACCCCACCCCCCCACCACAAATCAAACTAATCAAACACAAATCACACACAACCAACACTACAACCCAACCAAACACAATCCCCCACAAACACTTATCCCTATTTAATACATATAAAGACCATTAAATACCTACCCCAAACCCCAACAAAATAACAAACAATATACCCCCACTAATACTTAATTCCTATCCTCAATTATTTTAATACTTTACAAAATTTATCACATCCTCCCTACTACCAAAAACAAATTACACCTAATTCCTTATCTAAACACAATTAATTAAACAAATTTCCTAATTACCAAATATACAGATAACCCACATTAATATACTACACCAACTATAAAACATAAACAACATACACACACACCAAAACCTCAGACAAACCAATTATCATCCTTTTAAACATTAAAAACCTATCAATACCTTTCCATCTCAAAACCATACTCACATTCTAAATCCCAAAAAACTTAATACAAAATTTAATTTATTTCATAGTTTATTAAATACTATTTCTTCACATAACTATGCAAAAATCCAAAAGTCCACAACCCTCTACTACCATTCAATCACATTCTCTATACCTACTATCTTAAAACTCACTCCTTTCTAAATCATATCTTAAAATTCACTCTTTATTATATTGTGTCTATTGAGAATATATTTTCATATAAATAAATAATTTTATACTCAATTTATACTGTATCTCATTTTTAATATCATATTGCTATAATACAACATCAATCCTTCATAATTTTTTTTATTAATTCTACAAAACAAAAATCACAAACTATCACACACAAAAATACTACCTAATATAAATTCCCTCACTACTTAATAACTAACTAATTCCTAAAACCATACACAATACCCAATTTATACCTTCATCAATTTATATTATAAACTCTTCTTAATATATTTTTTTCATCTACTTTACAATATTGAAAACAGTTAATACACAACAATCATTCTAACAGAAAAATTAAAAACAGCAAAATTAAACAAATCCTTTTTAAACGATTCCCATTCTACTTATGCCCAAAAATTTTTTTTAATTTTCTTACTTTTAATTTGCAAACTTATTTAAAAAATCAAACTACTTTTTTTCAACCTGCAATAAGACGTACGCATTTTAAATTGATTATAACATAAAAAGTTTGTTTGTTTTGTTCTATGAGTGAAGCCATTTTATTAAAAATTACAAATCAATGTTCACGCTTATTGAAATAATATTGTCATGTTTTCTATTAGTTTACTACTTTATAGAATTATCTTTTATTAATTTGTATTCAACGCTAAATCACATGATTATTATTGTATGTTATGTTTTTTACTAAAATCCAATTTATAAAAACACTTTCCCACAATAAATACTAAAATGCAAACAAATATAATAACTAAATAAAAAAATAAACAATTACAAAAATTTCCATACATACCCATATATTTCGATATATAAAACAACATACTAAAATACAATATAACTCATAAACCATTATATAACATACAATTAAATACACAAAAAACTTAAACATAAAATTTCCTAACAAAACCAACTACAAATAACCCCACTCACCATTACAACTACTAATTCACAAAAAAAACTAACATATTATATACTTTTCTAAATACAATAATCTATCTACAAAAACAAATAATACCACCATACTCAAATCATCACCCCAACACATATTCTTTAACCTATATTTGTTAAAAATAAATATCTATTACCACTCTTATCACATTTATCTAAATTACCAAAAACTCTCTACTTTTAAATCACATACATTAACACTTCTACCATACTACATCAATCAATCCTTAAAAACAACCAATATAAATTCTCTAATTTTAAAAAAAATCTCTCCATTACCACAATCCCTTATAACCTATACTCTTTCCAATCCTTATAAATTACCTTTCACTCACATACACTTCCCCCCATCCCACACACACTAATACTAACTCTACTCAATTTCCATACTTACATTTCAATAAACAATACTCTTAAACCTTATTCTCCAAAAAAACTCACCACGTTCATTAATTCTAAACTTAACTCAATTATCCACTATAAAATAACTTTCTCAATCAACCTCCCCTATACTCCCCCCCTACTAATTCATTCCTATCACTTACCCTTTCAACATATTCCCTTCTCAAAATACCAATAACTTAATTTATACTATCTTCCTCATTTCTACTAATTCATTACCCTTATCAATTCTATATATCTCTTTCTTACTCAAATTCTATAATCCATACTCTTCAAATTCTCATTCCTTCTTCCTTTTATCGTCACAAATAATTTTCTTACAAAATTTTTCATTTTAAATAAACCATATTCAATACATCAAAAAACATAAAAAAAACTTCTAAATCACACAACATACATAAAAAAAACCCAAATATATATAATCTCAATACAAACGCAATCATTTTCATTACGATTATCTCTTTTATCTTACCTCATTTATTTTTTCTACCTTTTCAAAAATATTTAAACCATTTAAGTATACTTACTCCAACAAATCAAAATACACAAAAATAATCATTCAATTAAAAAAATAAAATAACAAAATCACATCTACCTAATGCATTAATTTTATCTCTCTTCTTCATCATTTTCGTCTCATCTGCCATAATATTGCATTATTGTATATTTCTGTAGTTCAAACAAATATACAATTCATTGCACTTCTGGGGTGAGGATTGGCGTGGTGGAGGTGCGGGGGCGCGGGTCGAGGGGGTGAGATAGGGTGCAGGGGGGAGTAGGGAGAGGTTAATTTATTCTCCCATTAGTGCTTTAAAACAGTCAACAGAGAGTCTGAGGTTATGGTATATGTTTTCTAACAGGTTGTAGACACTTGGGTTACGTAGCTTATTGATGTTTGGACATTAAAACTCTAGCTTTTTATTAGTGATTTTAGTATTGTCTTTGTGTAAACCGTTTAAAACTATTATTTTTATTTCACAGGATTAAAAGGAAATGTGACAAACTCAATTTTATCAGCATAAAACATAGTACAATTTTGCTCGTCAAATTGGATAATAAATAATTGATGTTACATCACCGTGTAAAGTCGATCCATTGCGTGGTATTGACAACCATTCACTGATAAGTGGTTAATTGACCCTCGGCTCAACAATACAGATCAGTGGTTCATCTTGTATACAATTCTTATAACGCAACCCCAAACAATAAAATAAATAAGTATTACATGATTGTCAAAAATATTAAATTGTTACTCGTTCGTAGTGACAGTACAAAATTTTGAAATTATTTTGATTTGTAGTATGCATTTGTTTATATTATATGTAAATAACAAACAATTCAATATGCTCTATTTGTTTGGGGAACAACCTCGTACGTTGGAAAACTAAATAATGGGTTATTAATTCGAGAGTACTCTATGATATGTGAGAATAACTGACTAGTTACCTGTACAGGGTAAATTAAATCAGACCATAAAAGAGTTACACAGTTAAATGTCCCAAATATATAATATTCAAAAGGAGTTTACAATTGAACAATGTGAATCTGTTTTATCTATTAACGGTTGATACTTAAGGGCTTTTTTTCAATTAAAGCTATGTCATATTATATTGGCTAAATATCTTTAGAACCTCAATAATAACTAGTAATATCCAAATGACTCCAAGGACCCCATTAAGTATTGAGAAAGTAAACAATATTGCTTAACCTCAAGTAAAATCTTGCTTAAAAACCGATTATCTAAATTTATTATGGAGATCGATCGGATAGTACAGAACTGTAACAAAATTATATTTTTAGACAAGATTATGCCATGCAATTCCTCCTGCGATAGCGTAGGGCAAGTTGAATGTAATGCATCATACACACATATTGTTTGCATATCGGTAAGCGAGCGGTGTGATGTTGTATATGCATATTTACCAGATTTAAGTACCTAGAGATCTACTGTAATTTAGTGGTTCATTGTTAATTTATTCTTGTTATACTGTAAAATATATAATTTACTTTTCAGTATATTACTTACTTACTTACTACTTAGTTGGCCACTCAAACCGTAAAAGGTGTTTGGCCTCGCCAACAATTGTGCCATCCACTTCCTCCTGTCTTGCATCAATCTCCTTCTTCCAACTCCCATTTTCACGCATATCCCTTTGCACCTGATCTTTCCATCTCAGCTTGGTCGACCCAAAGTCTTCTTCCTGCTGGTCTTCCTTCAATTACTCATCTCAATACAGATTCCTCCTACCCTTCCTGTTTACATGGCCTGCACATCTGAGTCGTCTGATTCCTTCCTGCTACTATGTCTGCTTCCTAAAACAATTCTCCTAAGTTCCTGATTTTTCCTTATTCTCCATTGTTCTTCTTCTTTCACTGGCCCATATATTGCTCTTAATACTTTATTTTCAAAGGTTACTAATCGCCTTTCTGTTTTCTTGCTCATTGTCCATACCTCAGAGGACTACTGGCTTTATAATTGTCTTGTACATTTGTTCTTTGGTTCTTCTTGATAAGGTTTTGCTTTTCAACATTTTTCCTAAGGCCCAATAGCACCTATTTCCGTTCAGTAACCTTGTTTCAATTTCTGTTTCTTCTTTATTTTGTTGATCAATAGTGACACCAAGGTATTTGAATTTTTCACAACTATTGAATTTATATGGATTCACTTCTAAAACCTGCTCTCTTTCTAATGCCTTCCGTTCTATTTTAAGATATTTGTTTTTTCAGTATATTACAATTCTATATTGAAACATTTATAGTATATTTTTATTGATTTCAATAAAACGTTACCATAAATTACTGGGCCTAAACTTTAGCTTTTTGTTCTCTCAAAATCTTTAAATGGAATATGAATCATAGCAAATTAAATTAATTGATAATTATAGTAGTTTACTAGGAAATCCAAAAGAACGCATTAAATTACAGAAATATCACTCTATAAAATACAACAATAAAATATTTCTTTACTGGACGACAGTAAACAAACAGACTAATGATTGACGATGTCCTCGATCTACCCTTCATGACAACTAATTGAACTCTTCCATCCCCGTTGTTACAACAATGTATATTTTGCCTGCGGATTTTTTGGGTTAAAACACAGTTACTACTGAAATACGACTACTATTTCTTAAATTTAGTGCATATATTGAAAAATTAGCTGATCAGTGCCGGGAAAGAGTGCAACGTTACCACGTTCGAATGGAGTGCCGCCGCCTACTACCAGCGTTGAAACCAAGTTTGTAAGGACCTTTTCTCATAAAAACTTATCGACCTTTTTAAAATGAGATATATAAAATATTTTTACTGTAATTTTTTTTGCTATTTAATTGTGTTGTTCTTAGGCTCCCACTTTTTTTATTACAATTTATTAATTTGCATACTTTAGGCCGCAGGTTACTGATCACTCGTTTTCATATTATATAGATCTATTATTTTGCTACGATGAGTCAAGGGATTTTCGAAACACTAAATCAAGATTATTTATCTACATAAACAGAATTTGTGAAAATACAAAATAAGGATAAAAGCTTAATCAACAAACCACTACAAATACAAATCAATTCGCAATTGCTGTATTATCTTAAGTTTATAATAGTAATATATCATAACTAATGGTTTTGTAAGGATAATAACGTGACCAAGTGATTGATTTTCCTACCACTAAAAGCCAAGATAGAGTTGAATTTAGGACAAGTATAACAATTTTGTTTGAAGTAGTATATACTTTTGAAATTAAAGTTAAAAAATAAAACATACAGAAACGTTCTTGTCCACCTTTTATTAAACACGTCCAAAAACGGAGTTTTGAGTAATACAAATGGAAAGTTAGTGGGTCTTTTGACATGTTTTATATAAAAAGTGTACGAAAACAGGACATCTCATAGAGGTGGCCCACTGTCCACACCACTCAAGTATATTTATATGTTCGCAAACTGGAATTTATATTTTGGTGTGTTCACAAGCTGCATGCCTTTACGCTTGTTCGCAAACAAGACAACTGGCGAGTTGTACAGTTGCAGTCACACACCAACCAGAGCGTATGCTGTCACACCACTATGTCGACCGCTGACAAACTTCAAAGACCAGTGTACAACTTGCTCCAAAAGGCTCCCTGGTTGCTATAAAACCAATGGTTTAGTTTAAACGTTTTAAAACTAAAACTGGAAGACTTATCTGGCCTAATATCACTTTTGATATTTTGATACAGGCCTGAATCGTTTCTTATCTAGTAGATTATTAAGTATTTTCGTTTTTGTTGCATGAAATGTGGCCCCCCTGTGAACTAAGTCTGTGTGGCCCCGGAGCAATTTGCCCCTTTTGCCCCCCCCTCTGGGCGCCCCTGCCTAGACCCAGAAGTGAAGATAGGACTAATACAGGGTATGAATTAATGATTTATTCCTTAAACATGTTTAACAAATATACAATATACACAGTACAAGCTCATGAATAGGGAGTAGCCCCGCTTTTTAACGAGTGGACACTCCATTTTGTTAGTGGCCACACGATTTTATTCTACTAAAAATGGAGTTACCACTCGCAAGTCATAATTAGACGTACAGTGATATTGACCTACCCTCCCACCCATACACGTACAGTGGTATTGACCCACCCGCCCACCCATTCACGTACAGTGGTATTGACCCACCCATCCATACACGAACAGTGGTATTGACCCACCCGCCCACCCATACACGTACAGTGGCATTGAGTTTCCAGTAATGGTGGCCAGTGAAAATATATTAAGAAAATAATTAATAAACAAAATAAAACTATTGAGTCTAACATAGTAAAGTAAAGTATCCATAACTTCTGTGGTGCCTGCGAGTACAGTAAAACAGATCTAAAAGCATGATTACTAAAAAAAATAAATGAGCAAATATAAAAGATAAGAGTGCACATATAAAAACAAACACAAAACCATATCATAATATGTCAATTCGATCCTCTTGATAAATTGGAAAACTAAATAGTCATCTCTTGAACTTAAATAATATAACAGTTAAATAATATTTAATAACCCATATAATAAATAAAGAAAAGATTGCATTAATTACGGAATAAGCCACTATGTAGCCTATACTATACACGTATGTATGTGTATAGGCGTGAGTATGTACCTATTATTTTATTCTAACAAACAATCTCAAAACAGAGCGTTCTTTAAGTAATAAGATTATAAACAATATCCTCATACAGCAAAAACTATAAGATACTTATAATTTAGACAAATTTATAGTCACTAAACATTTACTTTTATTATTCTGTTCAAATTATTAATAGCTGAAAATATAATTGGCCATATATGTTTGCCTAGATCAGATTACACTTGTTCGACAAATGTCAATTAATTTAATACGCATTAAAATTAAATAAGCTTCTCATCGCTTATTGAGAAGCCTATTAAATTTTAATGCTTATTAATGTATAACACCATCACTAAGAATGGCATACGTGTATACTATAGGCTACATAGTGGCTTATTCCACAATCAATGCAACCTATTCTTTATTTATTATATGGGTTATTAAATATTATTTAATTGTTATATTATTTAAGTTCAAGAGATGACTATTTAGTTTTCCAATTTGTCAAGAGGGTCGAATTGACATAGACAACGTATGATCTTACAAATCTGCCTTTGTAATGGTAAGTTCTGAAACACATTTAGATGAATCAGTAACAGGTTGTGTCTATCACTTCAAGATACATGATGTATTTTACCATCGTATTGGATCTTTAATGCCTTCCGAAGGTAATGTTTCAAAGTAATGTCCAACTTTATTTATGCGATCTAAATACAGTAAATCATCATATAGAGTGTCAAAGGTGCAATGTGAAATGCAACCCACAGATCATGCAATCACGCTGATACGGGGCAACCACGAGTCTCGCCTCATCACCCAGGTGTACGGGTTCTACGACAAGTGCCTCAGGAAGTACGGCAGCAACAGTGTTTGGCGGATGTGCACCGATGTCTTTGACTACCTTCCTTTGGCTGCGATGATTGATAACAAAGTCTTCTGCGTCCATGGAGACTTATTACCGACTGCGTCCTATCACCGACTTACTGTGGGTGAGTATCTCCAGTCGGTCAATCATTTTGTTTGTTCGTTTAAAACTATGGCAGAGATTTTCGGAAAGACAAACAGAGTAGTGACTCTGAATTATGTGTGCATACAGTTTCAGCAGTGGTGTCATTTCAAATTTTTAACTGGGGTGGCGAGCCCCACTGGGGGGTCCAGGGGCACCCCCCGTAGACAATTTTAAGAATAGTCGATGCTGGGAACAGTGTTGTATAGCATTCTGGCATTTGAGAATTATTTTATTTCATAATTATTGTTATTAAGAAAATATGTAAAATTATAGATTGCTCTCATAAAGATCAGGAAGCCCCAATAATATCACTTTCGAGCTTTGTATTATTAATAAAAAACAATATTGGTATTATTATTGGGTTTAAACCAAATATTAATTGCTATTTACCACAATTTATAAACCAAACCATTTGCAAAGTATACAATGTTTTTACAACTCAAAGTCTAAAATGAATTTTGGAATCTTTATACTAATTTATGACTCATTTATGTATTTAAATAACTTAATTTTATTCAACATAGTACCTACCATAACAATTTTTATTTTGATAAACATTATGTTTAAGGTACTCTATTGAATAAAATTTAAGGTACTCTACAATTGAGAAAGGAATAGTTTTTCTATGTTAGAGTAATATTTAAAATACATTTATTATTTTAATTCAATCAATAATCAGCCTTAAAGATAGAATTAAAATTAAGCTAATATTATGAAAAACAAAGATTTATTAGACTGTGCTATAATGTTTACTCCGAGTGTTTCCAAGATCGGACGTTAAAGAAACTACTAGCTAAATCGTTCGTCTCACTTGCATGTACATTATAGCCTACTTATTAACTATATAAATAGATAAAAAATAGGCTAATTTAATTATTATTACTACTAGGCAAAGATCTTAAATTTGTATTGTGTGACGTTAACTTGTATTGTGTGACGTTCACTTGTATTATATTTCCACCAACACATAGTATGCTGATTAATTAAGAGACCATTTTTAAATGTATAGATAACATCAACTTTTTACAAGAATATATACTCACTTCTTTCGACTGGGATTCATCTTCGGAGGAAGTCCGGAGAGATTGAAGTGGCCTCCGCCTGCTCCAAGTCGAGGCAATCCCTACAGCCGGAAAATTCATATCTGACTGATAAAGTCAAGAATGGCAGAAACAATAAGGTGGCGTGTCGGGAAAAGTGTTGTGCTAGGTACAGTGATTGACGCCGACATGCCTCCCACCTTACGTGTTCACAGAAATATTATCTAGCGTGTCTGAAACTATGCCAGAGAATCGCCCTTGCAGGCCAGCGCCATGAGACTGAACAAGGGGAGGTATTTTTATTTTGATCCGACTGAGTTCCGACGTAAACGTCAGTCCCGACGGTCAATTCTTGGTTAGGTAGATAAATCACGCACTCCATTCTGATTCAAGACAATGCTAAATCAACAATAAACGGTCCCTTTTCGTGGCTCCAAGTAGTACAGTAGACGAAAGCAATTTTTTCTAGCATTTACATTTAATGTCAAGGTTAGACATTCCTCGTAGACTATTTGTTACTGGGATAAAACGAGGGCGCAGTATATAAGAAGGAAGCTTTATTGTCGAATAATAAGGTATAGTTTCGTACTATTGGCACATCTTTAAATCGCCGAGATTCGCGTGTCCGTTCACCACTCCGTTTCTTTATTTTATTTCATCACGTTGGAGAAGCTCAAAATAAAACTTATTGCCTCGTCCAATTTAAACATTTGTCTTCATGTGACCTAGTTGTTAAAATATAGGTTTTTATATTTTATACAATTAATGAATGTACTAAACCTTGTTTCAGTTTCTTGAACACTGGAAATTAATTTAAACAAACTAATAAAATCGAATATGAAAATATATTGTGTACCAAATTAACTGTGAATGCAATAAAACATATTCCAACTAAACGTCAAAACCTGTAAAAACAAGTACAAGGAAAAAATCAGTTGTTCTGCGAGATTAGTTAAAAACAGTAAATAACAGGCATGAAATTAAATTTGAAGAAACATCTATTGTTTATAAAGAAAATTCGTTGGAAAAGCAAAATAAAATTAAAAGTACAATAATTAAAAAAAGATGTCTGCTTTTTACAGCAATCTATTAATTTTAATAATATATTTTCACCAATAATTAGAGATTATTTAAAAAAAACAGAAATAATCCAACATTTTGTTTTTAAATTGATCTAATTACCCATTTGTGTTAACACTTAAATATTTTATATTTTTGTACGGTTTGTTAAATGATCTGATGATTCCGTAACAGGTTAAATGCATTTATTATTATTATTTTTTTTTTTTTTAATACAGCTTCACTTTGCACTTCACTTGCTACCGACCGAATTGATGATTTATTAAGCAGTTCTACAAGAACCTCAGCTATCTAATGAGTTATCAAGTAATTAAACGTAATCCATTATTATTATATGATTTCCTAAGAAATGCCAAGAGACAATCAGTTACCAGATGATTTATCGAGTAAGCCTACGCAATCCAAGGGTAGTTGACGATATATCAAGAAATGTAATATAATCCTTAGTCTATGATTACTCGAGTCCAGTTAGTTGATTACAAAATTAATAAGTCTACACTCCTTATGTTAAATAAACATATTGGCTGATTGTGGATTTGTTGGTACTCACTTTCGCTCTTTCCATAGAAATATTCTGGGTATATTGTTTGACCGTAAGTGGACTTTTAGTGGATAGTCTTCGTTGACCATCTTCTGAAGGAGTGATGATCAAACTATAACGATGTAGCTCTTCTCTTATTTCATCCATCAGTAAAGAAGGCCTACCACTAAATCAATTGCCAAAAACTAGGAATCAATAGATTTTGAAAACAAAACAAAACTTGCTATTAAAATGTTGCTTATATTGTAATTTGTTCTCATTGTTTATTTATAATATTGATAATTCTAAACAAAACAGGTGTTAATCATAGTATTTTCCATATGATCATTTTTTGCTCTAATATAGCCTCTGTTTTAAAATCAAAATCAGTGTATAATCTGAGAATCTTTCAGGATACTACTGATATTTGTTGAACATTTTTAAGCCTGTCTAACTCTATAAATATAAGTTGAATTCACAAACGATATTTCAACCTTCAACGAATATTTTTAGAACCTGGAAGCTAATCCTAACACATCAAAAACCAAACTAGCCTGCTTCTACCTAAGTGACCAACTAGCTAATCGAAAATTAAACATCTTTCTAAATGGTATAAAACTCCACCATTGTCATCCACAATGGATCACAGTACCTGGGACTGACGTTAGATCGATCACTGACGATTAAAAGCCACATTCATAAAACAGCAGCTAAAATTAAAACCAGGGCAAATGTGTTACATCATATTGTTGGAGCAACTTGGGGAGCCAACGCACACGTCCTGCGTACTACTACTTTGTCACTGGTTCATTAATTCAGCTGCTGAATACTGTGCTCTCGTATTGCTAAATACGCACATACCTACTAAAGCAATTGATGTCCAACTTAATAGAGCCATTAGTGGTACTCTCATGGCTACTTCACTACCTTGGCTCCCAGTGCTGTACAATACAGCTCCTCCAGAAATAAGACGTCAGGAGGCACTACTTAAAGAATTTAATACGATCTTGAATGCCCCGCACCACCTTATTACCCAGGATCACCCACGTCAAAACGGTCGTTTAAATTCTCGAAACCCATCTCTACATACTGCTTTCCAGTTGAGCAAATAACATTTCTCACCCATAACTACCTGGGCCATAGTGTGGAACAGTTTTGGTGGACGAAATAATCTCCTTATTAACGATCCATATACATGTAGTAGTGAAGGTGGGATGAACCTCCGCATAGGAATTGGACACTGTTGAATCGGTTCCGAACTGGAGTGGGCAGATTTAACTACTGGAAATACAAATGGGAATTGACAGT
>JAQJVL010003976.1:0-51740 GCA_035578905.1 Stictocephala bisonia
TGATTTTGAAGTGGGCTTCTGCTGAGGCTGTGAGGCAATGGTGACTGGGTGACCAGCCACGCTTCCTGGAGACCACGGCTGTCGGACCAACAACCTCGGTGACGCACACTGATTGAGAAAGCCTTGATTTTGAAGTGGGCTACTGCTGAGGCTGTGAGGCAATGGTGACTGGGTGACCAGACACGCTTCCTGGAGATCACGGCTGTCGGGTCAACAACCTCGGTGACGCAGACTGATTGAGAAGGCCTTGATTTTTAAGTGGGCTACTGCTGAGGCTGTGAGGCAATGGTGACTGGGTGACCAGACACGCTTCCTGAAGATCACGGCTGTCGGACCAACAACCTCGGTGACGCAGACTGATTGAGAAGGCCTTGATTTTGAAGTGGGCTACTGCTGAGGCTGTGAGGCAATAGTGACCGTGTGACCAGACACGCTTCCTGGAGATCACGGCTGTCGGACCAACAACCTCGGTGACGCAGACTGATTGCGAAGACCTTGATTTTGAAGTGGGCTACTGATGAGGCTATGGTGACCGGCTGACCAGACAAGCTTCCAGGAGATCACGGCTGTCATACCAACAACCTCGGTAACGCAGACTGATTGAGAAGGCTCTGATTTTGAAGTGGGCTACTGCTGAGGCTGTGAGGCAATGGTGACCGTGTGACCAGACACGCTTCCTGGAGATCACGGCTGTCGGACCAACAACCTCGGTGACGCAGACTGATTGAGAAGGCCTTGATTTTGAAGTGGGCTACTGCTTAGGCTGTGAGGCAATGGTGACCGTAGACAGACACGTTTCCTGGAGATCACGGCTGTCGGACCAACAACCTCGGTGACGCAGACTGATTGAGAAGCCCTTGATTTTGAAGTGGGCTACTGCTGAGGCTGTGAGGCAATGGTGACCGGGTACCCAGGCACGCTTCCAGGAGAAAAGTTGAAAACGGTTGTTGCAGAGCATGATTTTTATAATATCACGTTTAAAATGGAGATCGAATTACTTATTTTGTTTTCGACAGCTAATATCAGAAATTTGTATTGCGTAGATAATTCAAATATCTTCAATAAGAAAAGTGTGTTTAATTTGTCAATCGGCATTGAAAATGCAGATCACACCTCATCTGTGCAATACCAATTAATTTTATTTATATAATTTTTGTCTAAGATCACAAAATCTAGTCTAATTAGCACCATAATTTAATTTACCAATCAACTCGTATTTTAGTATAATTTTCATCCACAAAATAAGTATCAACATCATTATATGAAACTAATCACTAATATCTTATGCTAATATATTTTCAAAATGTTTACCTAAAAAAGGATAGCTAAATGGGTACATTACCCCTGTGTATATGCTAATGAGAAAGGCCTAATTAGAACTGGCTTATTTATACACAATGAACTGTTCAAACTGGAATGAGAGCGTAGCCAATTCAAGAATGATTTGTGTAGGAAATATTTTAGGAATGTGGATTTGAGTATTTGTAACTAATCAACGGTACGAAAATAAGAATTAACTACAAGAGATCACAAACATAAATGTTTTTTTAACCTTATGTGTTGGTGCAGGGGTTGGATTGTTCATTTTAAATTTTTCAAATGTCCAATGCTTCTGGTCTTTACAAACAAGTACAGCACAACGCTATGACATAAAAATCTCACTTTGAAACTCAAACATTTATTTTACGTTTCATTTTAGTTTCGCTTCACAAAAAATGACAAAAATATGGGTTTACACTTCAAGGATTTGGTCCGTAATAATGATCGTATCGCAATACATGAAGTGACATTTGATATGTGATGAACTTCTTAAGTGTGAAGTTTATTTTGTTCAAATTTAGTGTAATAGCAATGTATCATAGGTGAATGTGTAAACTTTAAAAGGCATTCTTGAATATTGGAAATAATTTAAAACCCACAATATTAGCGTTTTGAGTAATGTAGTGAAACCTGCAATATTATCAACAAAAAAATATATCGATTACAAAATTATGATTCACTAAAGTCTTCTGTTTTAATTGTATTGCGTCTGATGAATAAAAGGTAATGTAAAAAAAAGGTTCTGTCTTGTAAAGCAAACTATAAAATATAAAAGGGGGTTTTCAGGTATAACTAGTCATAAATAGTAGGTCTATTAATTACTCTGTATCAGTGATATTGTGTTATATTTACATAAATTAAGAGTACGTCTTTTGCAAAATGTTACAAACGTTCCGCTCTAATACATCGCCGATTTTATCTTTTCTTTTACCTTAATGCAATATCTACATTTTATAGCGAATTTTGTACGCTTTACTGATTTTCTATTACTTAGGCTATATGAAGCACAGGTAATTTTAGTTATTCTGTGTTTATAGACAGCTAAATATCCTCTTTGAGGTTGCCTGCCAAGGTAGTAAAACATAAGTTACATTATAAGCCTAGGAAAAAATAACTGAATAAGTTACATTTATGTATCTGTTATTTAACATTTAATTTACTACTCGATGTAAATAGATCGTGGTCTCTTAAGTGTTGATAGTTTCTTTTTGTACCGTTCTACGATATTTTAATTAGTTAGTATTATTTCAAAAATAAATGATAGTACCACTAAATGCATTGTTTCCCTATTAAAAAATAATATTATTTACAAAATCACGATACAACTTACGTCTGAATGCAGTAATTACAAAATATTCTGCTTCTGGATATTATACATAGTAAAGTAAATAGATATGTAAATAAAAATAAAATAAATACAATCAATAGATCTAATAATAATTGTTGACAATGAATAAAACTAAGTTAGCTAGAACTTTTGTTTGTAATTTCTGATGGTATAGTAAATAATACGTACATTATAAAATATTTTTTAATTGAAATAAAGAACAACAACTTAAAGTTCCTTCGTTGTACCATAAAATTAAAAAAAATCCGTTAAATTATTAGTGATTCAAAAATTACATGGATTTAATTTAAGATTGAAAAATCAGTAAAATTAATTTCCATTGAACTGTAGATTATAATTACTGATTGGTGTAGTAAATAAAACGTATATTTTAAAATATTTAATTTAAAATAAAAGTGAATAATTTGACATAAAATTATTACACCTTAAAAAATCCTTCATTAAATCAAAATATAGAAAAAAAGAAAATGCTTTCAATCATAAGTGATTGCAAATTTATATGTGCTGAATTTATCTTACTTAAAAGGTTTAGAGCAGCACCATGAAAACATAAGTGGAAAACAAAGAACATAAATGTGTACCTTAAACTCTTGTGAGAACGAGCGCAATCGTATCTGTCCACGTCCCTGACTTCTAGCACTCGAATCGACTCGGCGTCCGGGGCAGCTGTCGGCTTGATGATCACTTTGTCGTTGATAAGACGTGCGTGATGGATCTTCTTTTCTTTTATCAGTCTTCTGGCTCGACCCAGTAGCTCCTTGTTGTGGGGAGTCAACTGCTCATTGATGAAAATATTACATGGTGCAAGCGATGGAGCAAGGTTGGCAGATCTAATACCTCTCTTACTTCTAGCAACAGATAACCAGGATTCCCTCATTCCTCGAGAAACTAATTGAACAATAATGGGTGGATGTGTATGTTTCTTTGAATATAGCCGTGTCGTATGGGCGATGGATACATCCTCCTTTTTATACTGGATGTCGATGACCGATTGTAATGTCTGCAGTATGAGGTAAACATTCTCATTAGTAGACATCGGTACGCATGCGATTTCAAGATTAGAAGAGCGAGAATGCTGTTCAGAGTCGAAGTCGCAAGTCTTCAACTTCGCCCCGCAGGCCATCTCACTCCTGCTTCAGTGTGTCGAAACGCTAACTCAATTTTGACCTGTTCCTCTTCAATAGACTGTTTTTTTTTTCAAAAATGCTGAATTTGTCCATAAGTAACGAAACGTATTTGGTCACTTGACTCACATTTTTGTCGATGTTTTCAATGATTTCCATCTTCAATGCAGAAAGAGCCTCTACGATTGATTGCGGGTCACCAGTGGAAGGATCTTCGTTGCTCTTAACAGGTGCAGATTCCGCGTGGCAAGTGTCGCACTTCAAATTTTTCAATTTAGATTTAGTTATATGTTTAGCTAAACCGAGACGTGTACAAGAAAAGTGGAATGATTGTTTGCTGTACACTCGACACATTTTGCTGTATGGCCACCGGAGAATTCAGTCACACACTTGGAACACTTTACCGACATAATAAATGCTAGGAATAAGAAGATAATCTACAAAAATAACTAAATTTTAAGACGTAAAACTTAAAAATTTCAAATTACAGATCACTATTACTTAAGGCTGCGCAAGCTGCGGCTCGACCGAAGGTCAGTAGCTGTACGATAAGGCGTCCTTTCCGCTCAACTGACTGATAATAACTGGGAATACAATGTGATACAACTAAGACATTGTATAGCCTGTAGCAATTAAAAGTAGACTGACATAAAATAAAGTCTGAAATGTTCATTTTTTTATAAAATACAAAAGAGACCCCAGAACAGAGCCCTGAGGAACCCTGGCGAGAACCTCCTGGAGAGAAGGTGATTTACTGTCTACACTAACCATGTGTAGACCTACCTAATATACAACATAAGTCTATCGTAAAAAATGTAATTGCTCATTACAGATTCCATACAATAGTATTTTAGCTTGCACAAGAGAATGTTATGCGATATGCTATCCAAAGCACTGCTGAGATCCAAAAGGGTTAACTGAAGGTAGTCAAAACTTTCAAAACTCTTTAACATTTTTGTAACATGATAATCTCTGAACCCTTAAAAGTTGAGAAAATTTTTCAAATCCTGAGCTTACTGTCAGAATGCTATTGTTATATATGACATTAAAAATCTGCTCTTTCATACAGGATTCACTAACAGTTATTCTGCATATTTTAAGACATCTTAAACACGTTTTCAGGTAATTATTTCAATTATGTTCCACTCAGCTTTAAAGTTGTATGTAGATATTATATGGGAAATAGCGCATATCTACGCTAACACTTGAAATTACCGTCCTACTCCGGGGACATATCGGCACTGAGACACTATCGGGGACAGAAATGTTTCCGTGTCTTCTTGCTGATCTTAATCTAGAGCTTGGCCTATACATACATCTTATAATCCTCAGACGAGAAGGATAAGAATTAGCTTAAAGCTCAAGTATTTAGCTGGAAGTTCGCCAACAAGACATGTATGGCAGAGATGACCCAGATGGAAGTCTGGTGTGTGTTTGAAGTCACGTAGGCCACACCTGCCAAGGCCTCTCCTACATGTACAACAATATAAGTTGACAGTAATCTCTTTTCAAAAAACATAATCGGAGTCTTTCGCCTCTCTATGGCGAGCTTACGTTTCTGTACAAATGCCCAACAGTCGCTAAAACTGGAGATGGTTCTACAACCATTTTACTAAACTACTGCATCTGTGGGTCGTACATAACTATTCCTACGACACAGCTTGTTTACCGGAAGTACTTAATTCCATAGGTAATGTTTTTAAGACAGCGATTATTTTACCCAGCACTACACCCTGCTTCTGTGGTGGGCGTGTGGCCTTTAGTCACCATAGCTCAAAAAATAATATCAGTATTACAATAGGCTTCGGGATTTCTTTAGTTGTATCGAAAATTTTTGTTTTGTGTGGGCCTAAAAAACAAATATATCATTATTTGTTTATATTTCTTTGTACAGTATTATAAAAGTAATGTATTCAAAATTAAAACTTAAACTATCCATAATATAAATTGATAATATTTAGCGAACTATTTGTATGTGGCTTTATTATAAGTTCAAATGAAATATTAAAATAATGATTTGCTATCAAATTGGTTAGTTCGTAACAAATTGAACTAACTTACTCGTGGAACTATGCGCTTTACAATGTATTCCTAAAAATAAGAGTTTTTTTCAATAACCGTAAATTAAACATAAGCAAGCATAATGCACTAATCAAAATATAATACTGTAGTTCAACTTTTTAAAACTATGAATGACAAAAAATAGGTCTACAACAATTTAAAGCGGCATTTCTTTTACTGTTATCTAACACCACTACAACTTAGAATACTTGATAGGTTAATATTTATAATAAAAGAAGGATATTTTAGAATTCAATATTTTTCCTTACAGCAACTAACATACAAGGCTTAATTCTAGTAAGAAATGTCTTGTAGCTAAAATAAGCTTTAGACATTTTTAGTGGCAGACTTGAATAGTGTTCGGTGCGCGGGAGTTAATTCAACGCTGACCAACCTCAAAGTTTTCAACGTCAACACAACAGAAGGGAAGGCGAGCTGGTACAGTCGCATCACATGACAGTGGCACACAAACACTGTCATCATAGGAGGCTCGATAAGATAATAATTGACGAGCTTGTTTTGTTTTCATTTAGGATAAATATTCATTCTGCCGACAGATATTCACTTATAATCATATCACGATTTTGAAATAATTTATACGACCAACAGGAATTTTAAGCAATATGGATTTAACATTAGGAATAGAACTCGAAAAGCGCTAGAGCTAGCAATCTTTTGATAGAGAATATTATTACAACAAATTAAAACCTTCATTGTTTGGATACGATGAATATAAAATTAAATATGCACATTTTATTGACAGTAAAAATGATGTTAAATAAATTCGCTTACCTGTCGGAAAAGAATTCGGCGAATTTTGATTTTTTCTTGTTGGAGTTGTTTATGTGGATGGGGGAGACGCTGGATGCGGAAGCTGGTGGCGAGGACGACCCGTTGGAGGAAGAGAGGCTGCCGGTGCGGGCCCTCAAGGAGTCTATGGTCTGAGCCTCGGAAGGCCTGTTGACGGGCGGAGCGTGGTGGGCCGACACAGCTAAGGATGGTCTGCTGTTCTTGTTGCGTCGCTTTTTCTTCTTGTTGTTAGCGTCGTCATCCCTGACGCCGAAACCTGGTGGAGGAGGCATCCAGTCAAGGTCTTTCTTGAGGTGTCCCCTGCCACACTTGCAGCCGCAAGCTTTGAAAGCCAAGTCGTATCCCTTCTTGGTCCAGAGGTTCTGGTGTCGCTGACGTTCGGACCAGGAACGCGCCCGTCCGCAGGACTTGAGGTATGTGAGCACGGTTTGTTCCCAGGTCTCGAAGCACTCTCGGTGCATGTATCGGCCCGCGGTACAGTGGTCGTTGTTGCACGTGACCTTCACAGTCTCTCGTAGGTCGTCCAGGCTGATAGGAGCGAATCCTCTAAGACACTCGCCACTTGGGACACAGCATTGTGTCATTCCAGCGGTGTGGTTTTCAATGGTCTCGGGGTCCACGTTCATTACCGGGATCTCCACGCCGATCAGGTTATTGTGGTTCCTCCTGGGAGCCATGACTGCCCGGGGAAGGTCTCAACATTCAAAGCGTCACAAGTGTAAATAACCTGAGTCCTTCTTTGTACTGTACTTACTGAAGTCCTAAACTCTGGAACGATAACGAAACGATTTGTACCGAAATCAGGATTATACGACGTTTATAACACGACAAATAATCGCACGAACTAGTCTACAACATCTAAACACTGCGGTGAACACATGTTGGTGACTCAGTATGCGGAGGTCCGCGATCGAAGAATGAAATGAAAAGTGTAAATAACACAAGTACCGGCAGAGAGCAGTGCAGTCGCTTTCCCTTTCAGTGGCCGACTGGCGCGCGCCAGGCCTCGTGGAGGGGGCAGTACGCACCTCACAAACGCAGCGACGGGAGGGGATCGCCGTGCCCCTCAACACAACCCTCCCCTCCACATCATCCTCCCTTCTCTTTCTATTAATAGAGCTAATTAAAATTAAACTGTCACTCATTTCATATTCCAAGGCTTCTGTGTTTTTTAAACTATTGCTCATTTTCTGTACGCCGTTTATACTGTTCACTGTAGTACGTGAGGATTAGTTTAGACCACGTAATTAATTGGAAACCCACTTCCTCTCTTCACTACCACTCGAAATAAACAGTCCTCCGGTACTGACAACATTTGGTTTTATCCACTTCAAACTATATTAATTAGTGATTTAATTAAAGCCCAACTCATTGTCTGCACTATAATGAGTATACCCGGCATTGGCCACTTCACAGAGGTTGAAGAGCGTTACATTCGGGTATGGTGGCTTATGGAAAAACAATGTTTTGCTTCCAAATTAAGTACGTCACTCACATCATACGCACATTTCATTCAGTTTTATTGCAAATCAAACCCAATTTCCTGATTAGCAATGGATTTATAGCGGACAGGAAGTGCTATTAAATCATATAAAATGCTTCTTACAATATACAGTTAGTGTAATATTGTATTACTTATGTACTTGATTGTATTTATAAAATGTCAGCAGGGAATTTTGTGAACTTTCAACGCATTAAATTGTGTTAGATCTGAGTGCTTTGAGGTCTACACAGTGGCCAGGAAATTTTTATGAGATTGAAACAAAAACACAACCTTTTAAAATACACAAAACTACATAAAAAAAACATTCCTCTTGGTTGAGCAGTGTACTCAGCTTGTCTTTAGGTACAACTACAGTAGTTTGGTACTGAAATTGCATTATATAACGTCCATGGGCCATTTGGTTGATACTGTAGTTGACATAGTAGGGAGGCCACCCAGGTGGTAATACTGTTGCCAGCGTTTGTTTGTTTAGCTTCACGATTGTTAATTTTAGTGCAAATTTAAGCTCTAGAAAACAATAATTATTTACAATTTTGTGCTCCTTGGCCTAAATTTTAAATTTTGTACTTTAGATTTTTCTATACAGACAAAACAAAAACGCTTACTACCAGTACACGCTCAATTGGTGCGGGATTGGCAAATTTGAATAGTAATGGTAATTTTAAATTAACGGTGTAGTAATGTATGTTGTTAAACACAGTTATTATCTTATAGGGTTATAGACGGCAGCTGAGTGATGGAACGATTCCCCTCCGCTGCTGACACCCATATATCGTTAAATATAACTGTCCAGGTCAATCAGTGTCTAGCCCACATTTAATAAGCCTGCGCCAACGGTTAATTTTTCCATGTTGGCACAAATAATGTAATTATTAAATAAGCCCTCTATTAATCAGAATAAAAGAAATTATTAAATCATCAAGTACGAAATGCACTTTTATTGTGCATGCTTGTATCAGATGTGTTAACTTAAAAGTTGCCAATTAGACGTAACTTTTGTTCCTTTTAAAAGGTTTTAGTTTTTAAGAGGAACTTTGATGGTAGTTCAGAATACCAAAAGCCTATTACTTCCAAGAGTTGTTTATTATATGATTTATAAAAAAAGCAAATAAATAAAGCTAATGAAATATTTCAAATAAGATGTGTTGTATAACCATAAACGATTGTAAATAATTAATTTTTACCATTATACATGCAGTAATACCACTCAGTGAATGGCGGGTGGATCCGGATCGTCACCTTCGCACGTACACGGGAGGGCAGAAGGGTTTTATAGAAGACTTTAAATATGAGCATGCAGTGTGTAAAATGTTTGAACGTTTGCTATACTTTTCGAAAGTAAATGGTTCCAAAGAATCGACACAAACTTTCCCCCACATTGCACTATAAAATCAAAACTTTAAAAATTACCAGTTTGATTCCCAAATATGTTTTTTAGCCATAACTAAAACACTAGTCAAGTTAGAGACATGCGGTTGTTACTAAAACATTTAAAATTGTAATTCACATCTTTTCTGAAAATTTAATCAAAATCGTTGGCCGGTCTTGAGAAAATTCCGTTTTTGTATGTTTTTTGCCCATAAAAATTTAAAAAAATACTGAAATTAAAAAGTGAAAAAATGGTCTGGGTATATTGGCTAAATACACATACATACCAAATTCCATAAAAATCTATCCATCCGTTTGGTCTCCAGCGAACTGCACATACACACAGACACACACACACATACGGCCAGACACTAAAATTAGTCGGAGATCATGTTTGTATGGTTTGTATTTGTTGCTAATGCAGAAATCTCTCTTTCAGCAATAAATGATTATTGAATGTAATTTTCTTGATTAGAATCGTATTCGAGATGTGAGCACACTGACTAGCTCGAAACTCGAAACGAAAATTTCAAAATATCAATCTCAGCAGAGTATCTAGTTTTTCCGCTTACATAAAGTAGGTGGGTGTGTATTTTACACTAGGTGCAATATATATGCGTTGAGTGGTGGAAGTGAAATAGAGAAATACTCTTCACACCTGCGTTATTCAATTTAAAAATTGTATACCAAGCCCCGCCATCTACGTCACTGAGTTTTCATTTGTTGGTTTCTTCAACACTAAATAACAAAGCTTAGAACAATTAAATAATATCATGATTTAGTATTCAAATAACGATCAACAATAACACAATTAATAATAATGTCAACAATAGATAGTCTAGCAGTTACTAAACAAACTTGTACAGTTCATTGCAGTTGTTTTTTCAGTTAAACACTGTTGCAGAAGTTGGACACTTGAAGGTGAAAATTAGTCGCGCCCGTGAAGTAAGGCAGCTCAGTGGAGGAATGATTACCCTCTGCTGTTGAAAAAAAATTACATGTGCTAAATATAGCACGCAGGTCGCTTACTGTTCGGCCCAATTATAGTTCAAGTATCTTCTAGTCTAATTAATTTGTTATTGGGTTATTAACTAATGATTTAATGAATTAATTAAAGGAATAGTCAGCCTTAGTTTGTAAAAATTACCTAAACTCGTCACAATCATTCCTAATCGATATCCGCCCTTACCTTGACGACCGGCGTCTTAAGAATAAATAAATAAATTTGAACTCGAAAATGAAGAAACATTATACATTTAAGCACTGTTATTTTAGAATCATGATTAAAATAATTTAAATCCTAATGATTTTTTTTTCATTTTACAAAGATAATCTACACTAATTGAGGAAAGTATTAGATACTAAACAGCCATCACCGTAAGTGTTTCTAATTACGCATACATATTCAACGCGTGACGGCCAGCTAATTTCTGACGCAACCACCCCCTCCCCTCACCCCTACAATAGTAGCCAGCGTGACCGGTAGTAAGTTTCTCAACGCTATTCATGAAATACGTAGAGCACATACAGATTAGGCTCGTAACAAGGCTACATTATATTGGGTCAATTCGTATGGTGAAAAGACTCAAATTGCAAAATGAGGGTCAGAAGCCGTGTTGTGAAACCTAAACTCTTCAATGGGATGAGTGAAATTGGGGAGTGGTCGCTTCTCAGAATACATGGGATTTTTGCCCTGTAGGATGCTGATGAAAGATGTGTCTGCATTTCTATGAGCAGGATCATTATTTTTGTTACTGTTCTAAAATAGTCAAACAAACTTTTAGTCAGTTTTTTAGTTCAACTATTAGTCAAGTATAAAACTGAAATGTCAGTTTAGATTCAAGCAAAAACTGTCAAATTTTTCAGTAAAGAATCTATATACTAGGCGTAGAGTTTTAATTTAGTTACTGGGAACAAAGTGTTGTAGAGATTGGACGATGACCATGAGACAGACGTTTTAGGGGAGAGTACTGAGTATTAGCAATGAATACATATCTATAAGAAACGGAAAGCCATGTTAAAAAGTTTGACTAATGTTTTTCTAATTTTGCTATCTTGGCGCGGCCTCCGCCAGGTTGAGCTTGTTGTGTGGCAGCCTAGAGTGAGAGGGAAGACTGCAAATTGCCATGAGAATGAGAGAGAAAGCAAACCAGCGCTGCATATCGGTAGTCACGCTAAGCTCTTTTCGTCTGCTACAGGAAGTCTGACTATCTAAGTCCCTCTTTTGGCTTCTAATAGATATGTATTCATTGGCATTAGTCTTGTAAGTATCATATCTGAAAATCTGACCAATATTAATTGGTTCGGAGTCCACGTTAAGCAGTAAGTGCCTAAGTTTATTTGGCTATTAATAAATAGTCTTTATAAGGATCAGGTGACTCTATTGAATAACAAATGCTACACTAATTCATCGTACTTTAATTCACAAATCATATTCGTCTATATCTTGACGAGTGATAACAAGTTGCCTAAATAAATAAACGAAGTGAACTTAATATAGCTTTAAAACAATAATAATTGCACTCTAAATATTTTATAGTACTCTAAAATAATAAAAAAGGCCATTAACATCGTAATATCATTGCGTTTAGTCACTCGTAACGAATTAAAATAAATATGTGATTAAATTAGTTCTTGTTTTGCTTGGATACGAACAAAAGAAATTTGAGTGAAGAAATTATTTAATCACAATAAGCTTCAAATTCCTTGGTTGCCGTTGATATTGGTAGCTTTTCATTATTGGCATTTTAAATATCAGTCGACTTTGGTTAGTAACAAAGGCTACTCTCACTATCCAACTAATTGTCAACCTCGTGTATTTTCCTATATCCATACAGTTGGCATCTTAGGTAACGTTAACAGGTATATATAGATAATTGTCAATAATTGAAAACATTCTGCAAGATAAAAATACTTGCTAATTAGAAGAGGAAAACTCACCTCCGTTTCCAATGGCTAAATCATTTGCATTTTTATTCGTTAACCGGTTTCATGTAATAGTGTTATTCTACTTTTAAGGAAAACTGGAAAGGTTACGGTACATTTACTCTGGGATTTGGGTATTGTGCAAGGGAGAGAACTTTAAGGCTTCTTAGTTATTGAAAATCAGATCAATACTACGTGGTTCGAATTCCACAATAAATGGCTCTTAGCTACTCTGGTTATTGGGCTTAATAATGAAGAGTACGCTCGTTTATCTACACTTATCACACTCATTTGCTATCCGTATTTATTTTACGATCGATGTCTTACTGACGATATTAAATTGTCACTTCATACTATTCCTGGTGGCCAAAAGAATATAACATAAATATGTTTTATGACGAAGGACAAACTTATTAGATTCCCAATACAAGTTGAACAGTGTGCCTAAAAGAATCTCTCTCTATGATAGACAGTTTGATCTTGTACTAAAACTAAACCAATGACTATGCGAAACTCTACACGGAATGATTTCTAGCGTGTGAACACGTTCTAATGTAAGGAACCAATAGAAATTATATTTCAACAATGCAACTATAAAAGTATACATTTAATACTTTTATAGTTAATTGTACAACTAAATCACGTATGTTTTCAAATTAATTTTTTGTGATTATTCTCAGCGTTGTTTCAGTTTCATACATCGTTCTTTTAACACTTTTCCACGCAAATCTCGAACTCCTACTAGGTCGTTTGAATCAATATCAATTAATCAATTTAATGTAATTTCCAATGGATTTAAATCAATTTAAAATCATAGCAATTACTTACGCATATAAAAGTAATGTATCGTTAATATTCATTTCATAAGGATTACAACGTAATCAATTTTGAAATCTCTAGAAGCGAAGAAAACGTTATTTCGGTAAACTGATAGTAACTTTTTTTCTTGGAAAGTTATAACTCAGAAATGTAGAAAAAATACTTGTCAACCACGTATTAAAATATAAATGCTGTACATGAACGGGTTTTCTGGTAATACATATGTAAAGTTGGTGCGCAGTAAAAACTACCTAAATTTCCGGTACTTTCTTGTTCCAACACGTAATGTCCGCGCAGGCAGTAGTCAAGTGCGTGAACGATTTACCTTAACTTAAATAAGTTTGTAATTAGTACAAAAATTGATTCCATTCTAATATTTAATCTTAAAATATCCAATTCCTTATCTATACAGATTTAGTAAGGATTTTACTTGTAAGTGACGGCTTTTACTGAGAAATACACGAGTGTAACACTTGAGTCATCTATACTCGGGAGGACCATCTACGAGTCACCGGAGGCCTAACGACATTTACACCCCAAGTAGGTTTAGGCCCAAGGCCCTGCTAACCCACTGCCGAATGTCACAGTAACTGGGTTATCCCAAAACAGCCCTGTCCACGGGGGATAGGAACTAACCGTGTTATCCGTTCCTGGCTAGTTGATGAAACGTTTAATTCGTTCCACCGATATAGTAGAGATTCTTGATGCAGCCACGGAGGTCATTTTCTCTTTGCCATGGCGAACGTCTAAGTGGCAGTTTTAAATTGTAACTTAGTACACCTTTATAGCCTACATTTATAGTAATAACTACTACGTTTGTATAAAGGCAAATAGGTAAGAGGCTATGTGAATGGTGCAGCTTGACGTTTTTAATAATGAAAAGAAAAATTACAAAATGCTCATAAATTATAAAATTACAATAAATACTTATGTCACCCAAGCCAGGTGTCATGAGCATAGTGAGCCACAGGGTTGGCACGTGAAGCGTGCAGTGGTGTCCCTCAGTTATATCATAAAATGCATAAATAAACGAAACAAAAATGATCCCCTTAAATAAGTCATTATTTCAATGTTGATTGTGTTATGTTTTTATTCATAAGCAGATTAAATATCAATTATGTACCACAAACCTAGCTACTAGAGATAATTCAATTACCATCTAGATCGCTATCGAGCGTGGCAAGTTGCTATTTACATGATATGCACAATTAAACGATGTATTACGCACTTTACTCGATATATCGTTCGAGTTACGATGTCGATATCGATCTCGGTTATAATTACAAGCGATCTAATTAAAGCACCGTGTTAATTTGCACCTACAGTTTTAATAACTAAACAATGTACGTAATTTAAATGAATAAATTTAACTGTCTAGATGTTGTGTTGGGGAGAGAACTGAGTGTCAGGCTTGTTAATTAGGTTAAAAATCAGCACTGCGTAAGATATACATATATAAAAAAAACTTTAATTAACTGTACAAGTTTGATTAGTAATTGCTATTAATTGTTGAAATTATAATTCATTGTGTTATTGCTATTATTAATTGTTATTTGGCTACTTAATAATGATTTACTTTAATCGTTCTAAGTTTTACTATTTACTGTTTAACAAACCAACCAATTGAAACTCAGCGACGTAGTGGGTGGGGCTTGGTACTGCGGACTAGTCGCTATGAAAACTACTAAATGGAATGACACAGTGGGGAAGAGTAGTTCTCTATCTCACTTCCACCACTCAGTACAATGAAAATCAGATTCCATGTAAAGCCGTAGTTCCCTTAGTTGCCCTAGCTATTGGGCTATTAATAAATTGCCCTTTCCGAGGAACAGTCGAACTCAATTACCAGACTACAGGCCATCCACACTCATCCTACACTCATGCAATCATTTATACTCGCCTCAAAATACACTCAAAGTTGTGTCGGTGTCTCGAATCTAAGAATCTAAACGAGTTCCGGGCAAAAAATAAATGTTGTATAGTTTCATTGAGCTGATGATGTTAAATGCCTCTGCCCAATTTCACTTCACGCTTCACGTAGCTGAACGAAAGTAAAAAAAAAACTTCTAGGACGTATTCTAGATTTTCTTTAATAATATCATCAGCTCGCCTCTCCATTGCATTATCGAGGCATATCAGGAGCATTTTCCAAAACGGATAACCCAAAAGCGCTTTCGGATTATCCGGATTTGGAACGGTATGGCGGAGGTAATGGACTTTTAAAAGTGGATTTCTTTTCTCTTTCAATAAGCTGAAATCCCTGTGAAAGAATGAAAATTTGCCTTGCCCTGTATATACGTGTGCATTTCTGAGACTTGATTATTTTGGAGCAATAATTAATTACTTTTAATCTGTGCGGTACTTTGAATAAACAAATAACATTTCACAAAGACATTTTTTCATTTCATTAAACTTGAACATGGAAGTGAATTACTGATCAACTTAATCTTGATACATATGATCAAAAACTACGTACTCACTCATCACGTAATCGCTGGAACAACTGAACCGATTTTGATGACATTTTTAGGGAGGTAATCTTTTGTACCATAGAGACTCAATTAGTAAGGATATATCGAAATGGCATTCCTAAGAAGTATAAACATTCCCTGATGTTATAAATTACCAAAAATAGTTGGTTACTGGCAATATTTCTTTTGAACAGTGACAGTAACATTTATAAGTCGATAAAACTATCGGAAGTATAATTTATAAATCACATTATTATTAAGTTACTGGTTGAATACTTAAAGTGTCAACTAAAATGTGACTAGATCTAAAATGCATTGCGCCGTATAGTTACTATGAGGCATTTCACGCATTACACTACTGTACCTCGTTTGCGGAAGAACGCCTTTCATTTTAGACAACATAAGAAGAAGTTCTTCTGGGCTCTATTACACAGCTATAAAAGTGTACTTCTTTCAAAAACTTGGCGATTAACTAACTATATTTTTGAAATTATTTTGAATACATCTATTAAAAAACTATATTTTGTTCAGAATATAGGAAATAAAGTAGGAATAATTTGACTACAATCCACTGTACATATAAATAATGTTTAACCACACTTTAAAGAGGGTTAACCACTCTATTGTTCCAGAATTAAAGAAAATTCCTAAAATTATATACATTTATATAATCATATGTAAAAAATGAAAATATATAAAAAATAAATAAATGAACGGACTATCTAAATAAATTATAATTAGTGTCAAAAACATATAAAAACAAAATAATTAAAATCACCAATACCCTATGGAAGAATAACGATAATTGGGAATTTTATTTTATAAATGTATTAAATTTTATTTTAACAAATATAATCATAAGTTTCCGTTTATGTTTATATTTTTTCAAACACGTTTAACAAAATATTCAGATTTAACATATATTTCTTGATAGTGCAAACAATAAAATGGCATTTTTTCTGAATTCTAAACACTTGTCAGACATACAATTACAGTAGTTCAAATATCCTATGTAAACATCATGGAATTGAATTGAAAGTAGAATATAACTGTTCTTACAAAGGGAAGCCGTAACTATTGTACGTTGTGAGACAGTAAAACCACTGTATCTCATAACGTTCCAACCAGTCTCATAACGTTACTTAACCACCATAATTTGAATTCTATGTCACCCTCCAACATTTGAGCTATATTTACATTTGTAGTTTACGAGAATATCTCTTGAAAACGCGTAGCGTCTATCCTTCTCCGTAGCTAACGGTGTTGTAAATACAAACCACTCTAGACGACGTGCGCCTGCGCCAGCTTGGGTGTTGGGTGGTTGGTGGGAGTGTTAACAGTGGAGTTACGACCGTTACAGGGGTAGTTGGTATGGCATTACAATGCTGATTCACTTACGACATCTACGGGTAGTATCATAGTAATTTTTAAATATATAAACTAGATTAGGCAACATATTTGGTCATGCAATGAAACCATGGCCAAATATACAATGAGATCATAACATTAGTCATAAAATGAGATCATAACCAAATATACAATGAGATCATGACCTTGGTCATACAATGCAAAAAAGTCAAGTATAATAAATATTGTATATTTTTTATAATTGATTGTGTTATACAATAATCACAACATAAAAGATATACTAGTGGAATTAAAACAATCACTGCCATAGACTATAGCTGGTATATTCACAAAATTTCCCATGAAGAAGACACTACTACATTTCACGAAGTCCCCTATCATATGACGTCGTTAGGTGTACGGCTTTCAGTTCTTGTACCTTAGTATTAACGTACCGCTTTCCCACCACTGAGCTAAGCACAAGATTCGAAAAACTTAATAACAACCTCTCCAGCTAAACTAAGAACAACTGTCCTCTTTGTACAGAGATGTAACGGTCAATGGTTCATATTTTGAGTTTAAGCTCCTAAGCACATGAATGATCACTGGTAATTCCAAACATCTTGCGACTTCCTACAACTTTGCGAAGGTGACTCAACATCGTCCGTTCCTTACAAGAGAGGCCGTATTCTACAGTCATAAAGTCTGCAAATTAAAACCTGTTGTCACCATCATTTCCATCCCAGATCGACAGCCAACGAGCTGGTTTTCGACAAAACTCCCATTTGCTAAATTGGGAAGCTAGTCGAAAAGGTGGTTTTCTGGTTTTGAATCATGAGCATGTTGTTGTAGGATGTGTCTAAAGATGGGATATTTCGAATTTACTACTCGTATAAGATATTTAAAAACTTCATATGCAGTGTCTCTTAACAAACTTAAGCAGGGGTTAGCTACACTTCACAGAAAGCCATTGTGTATCAGTTGCAATGAGAGAGCCGCTGATAATTCTCATTTCCCACATAGTTAGAAAACCCTCACAGATACGCACTGATTAACTAAGAGTACCTACAGAAAAGAAAGAAACAGAGGTCATGTTAGATAGTGCGCTGTGTCGAGTTAGTGTGATGAGTACTTAGATTTCTAGTTCGCCATATGATGGAAGGCCAGCCCTTGTTATTTCCTCCCTTATTTCTAGTTCGCCATATGATGGAAGGTCAGCCCTTGTCATTTCCTCCCTTATTTCTAGTTCGCCATATGATGGAAGGCCAGCCCTTGTCATTTCCTCCCTTATTTCTAGTTCGCCATATGATGGAAGGCCAGCCCTTGTCATTTCCTCCCTTATTTCTAGTTCGCCATATGATGAAAGGCCAGCCCTTGTCATTTCCTCCCTTATTTATAGTTCGCCATATGATGGAAGGCCAGCCCTTGTCATTTCCTCCCTTATTTCTAGTTCGCCATATGAAGGAAGGCCAGCCCTTGTCATTTCCTCCCTTATTTATAGTTCGCCATATGATGGAAGGCCAGCCCTTGTCATTTCCTCACTTATTTCTAGTTCGCCATATGATGGAAGGCCAGCCCTTGTCATTTCCTCCCTTATTTCTAGTTCGCCATATGATGGAGGGCCAGCCCTTGTCATTTCCTCCCTTATTTCTAGTTCGCCATATGATGGAAGGCCAGCCCTTGTCATTTCCTCCCTTATTTCTAGTTCGCCATATGATGGAAGGCCAGCCCTTGTCATTTCCTCCCTTATTTCTAGTTTGCCATATGATGGAAGGTCAGCCCTTGTCATTTCCTCCCTTATTTCTAGTTCGCCATATGATGGAAGGCCAGCCCTTGTCATTTCCTCCCTTATTTCTAGTTCACCATATGATGAAAGGCCAGCCCTTGTCATTTCCTCCCTTATTTATAGTTCGCCATATGATGGAAGGCCAGCCCTTGTCATTTCCTCCCTTATTTCTAGTTCGCCATATGATGGAAGGCCAGCCCTTGTCATTTCCTCCCTTATTTCTAGTTCTCCATATGATGGAAGGCCAGCCCTTGTCATTTCCTCCCTTATTTCTAGTTCGCCATATGATGGAAGGCCAGCATTTGTCATTTCCTCCCTTATTTATAGTTCGCCATATGATGGAAGGCCAGCCCTTGTCATTTCCTCCCTTATTTCTAGTTCGCCATATGATGGAAGGCCAGCCCTTGTCATTTCCTCCCTTATTTCTAGTTCTCCATATGATGGAAGGCCAGCCCTTGTCATTTCCTCCCTTATTTCTAGTTCGCCATATGAAGGAAGGCCAGCCCTTGTCATTTCCTCCCTTATTTCTAGTTCGCCATATAATGGAAGGCCAGCCCTTGTCATTTCCTCCCTTATTTCTAGTTCGCCATATGAAGGAAGGCCAGCCCTTGTCATTTCCTCCCTTATTTCTAGTTCGCCATATAATGGAAGGCCAGCCCTTGTCATTTCCTCCCTTATTTCCCTCAAATCCTCAAAGGTAAACGTAGTTATAATTACTGCATATGTATAAAGTTGTACATTAGTTGTTACCTCTATATAACTACACTGAGGCGTTTGTTACGGACATAAGAAGGCGAAATCTGTTTCTTTTTTCTCTGTACAGTATCGTATACGTGCATTGAACTGATAAACTAAAATAGTTATGCTGTAACCGTAATATATCATGGACAGAACATATCTGTTCGTTTTGTTTTGTTGGAGTATATTATTTTTATGGGCCAAGTACTCTAATACGATTTATACTCTTTTTCTTCTTAAGAGGGGGCCGGATAGAAGCCGGCCGCCGCGCTCTGACTCCAGCCCGTTTAACATGGGAGAAATATTTAGTTTCTTAATTACCGCCTAACCGACGGTTATTTGAGAAAAATGAAGAAGTAGCCCGAATCTACGAGTCATTTACTATTATTAGAGGTATATAATTTAAACAATAATAATTTATATTTGTTACAAATTGAGTTTTAAGAGAACGTTTTTCCCATTTAAACCTACGAATAATTGACTAATTTGAAATTACTAGTTAAAACGTTATTTACTGTGATAAAAATATAATTTTTGCATCATTAGAATCCTTATTATTTTTAGTACGGGGAGACTTCGATTTTTAAAAAATAATAATTTGTTAGTAGTTATTTTTGGCAATTCTAAAAAATGTTTGCATGTAGATGTTACTCATCGGGCGGTAGAAGTTCAGAGATATCCTCACAGAGCGCTGCACCTTCGTTTGTAGTCTGCACTCTGCAGTCCTGTCTATTCCACGCCAGGAGTCAGACTGTCATTGATATATTTTAAAACATAATGCTTGATTTCTATCTTATGTGAATACATTTTTACGTGAACATAATAATTAATTGTGTTTAAATCTAGTACTATAACACATATAGTAAAGATTTAGTTCTTTATAGTAAAAATATTTCCTTATGTGCATTTTTTTTTATTCAGTAATATAAATGTAATAGTTATATATATGAAACATATAGTTTTTTAATGTTGAAAGTAGCAAGATCATTATTATTGTATATTATTACAATATTAGTTTTTTTTAAACATTAAAGTAAAAATAAAACAGTGCTAGAAGGTATTTACTTAATTTTCTACCTGTAATGATCGAGGCTGGCGGATTACTATGTACCAATTCTTGGTGTTAATATATGTTACAATTGTATCTGACAAACTTATTCTCAGATTATTAACATTTGAAATTAATAATTAGGACAAAATGTCTGTGGTGCTAGGGAAGTTTAAATTAATAATAATGTTACATGTAAAGGAGTATGAGAATGTTTATCTGGAGGTGTATATGTACCGTTGTATAACATAAACTGTGTGAACCCTGTCATCGCAGCAACATTTGGCGACAGACTTTCACAGATTTACAACCCATACCGGATGTACGAAACAAAGCCAAGAGGGTAGCGCGGCGGCATCCAAAAATTCCAGTCACAAGTGTTACTAGCCTTGACCAACTGATCGTGAGCGAGGTTCGATTATGTATTGAAACAGTTTAGACTACGAAACTTGTAATTACTGTCCCTGCAACCAATAAAGATTTGTTATGAGTCTCTTACTGACCCTTTTCTTATAAAACATGTTTATAATCAAGATATCGTAATTTTAACTATATCAATCGCCAAAGAAGACGGTTTTCTCTAGATTTTTGATTTTTTAATGACTTACTGAGTGATATAGTGATCACAGAAAATAAAATTCAAGCTATGTACAGTGTGCTCAAACACCGTGCTCTGAAAACAGGAAAACGCGCTACAAAATACGGAAATCGTCAGATTGATGAATTATAGCAGACGAGCCATAAAACGTAAATAAGACATTACTTGATAACACATGAAGACCTTAATACGAAAACACATGAAGACCTTACTAGGCAAACACATGAAGACCTTACTAGGCAAACACATGAAGACATAACTAGGCAAAACCATGAAGACCTTACTAAGCAAATCCATGAAGACCTTACTAGGCAAACACATGAAGACCTAACTAGGCAAAACCATGAAGAACTTACTAGGCAAACCCATGAAGACCTTACTAGGCAAAACCACGAAGACCTTACTAGGCAAACACATGAAGACATAACTAGGCAAAACCATGAAGACCTTACTAGGCAAATCTATGAAGACCTTACTAGGCAAACACATGAAGACCTAACTAGGCAAAACCACGAAGACCTTAATAGGCAAACACATGAAGACCTTACTAGGCAAACACATGAAGACCTTACTAGGCAAACACATGAAGACATAACTAGGCAAAACCATGAAGACCTTACTAAGCAAATCCATGAAGACCTTACTAGGCAAACACATGAAGACCTAACTAGGCAAAACCATGAAGACCTTACTAGGCAAACCCATGAAGACCTTACCAGGCAAACACATGAATGCCTTACTAGGCTCCTTGTATCTTGTTACATTATAATAGGCTAGCATATACGTTTATTTATTTTAAAATTGTATTAGGTTAAGATTTTATCCACATTCTAAATTCATAATCTAAATTTATTGTATAGTATTATTATTTACTTACTTTTTAGGTGTTCAATATTTAGTTATATTCTCCTTGTATGTACAGTTTACATTTTCTAGAGCCCGGGTATGTTGGTTATATAATGATTTTATTTTTATTTTATTTAGTTAGGTGTTCCATGTCTGAAAACAGGAAATCGTAACTGTAAAAGTTAGAAAAATAAGTTGTGTCAGTTGTATCTGTACTGTTGTCTACTATAACGGTATAACTATTTTACTGGGTTATTTATATTATTATTTTAAACTTAGTTTTGTAATACGTCATTAAATAAGTTGTATTAAGTTTCTTATAATTGATATTCAATAAGAATTTGTTTAGTCATTAATATTATAATAGTAAATGATCGTGTAATGCTATACCTTTTGGTGTATTTGTAGTGTAATGATAGCTAAGGAATGGGTGATATTGTTTAATGTAATAAAGAAGTAATTTTAAACTCGTTCCGTTCATTTATAAAGTACATGTTTAGTAGTACAGTCAGGTTTCATAACCAAAGTATGGTGTTATTTGGAGTCATTTTCCTATAGTTTTGTAAGGTTTTATCCGCTGTCAAATTATTTCAATATGAAAACAATTAAGGTCTACAACACCGACAGAACTACAACTAACCGTAGGCTTACCACTCAACAGCTAGGACTCAGGCTTGTGACTCTAGAGTGACCTTGACTCAAAAGATAAACAAACTACCACGTATCAACTATCAACCCAACAGGACGGTAACCTTTTCATCTTCCAAGCAGAGTTAGTTCGATATTCCAACGGTAGTGGGAGTTCATTCGTTGGATATAGACAACAAATTAATTACAAATACAGTAAGTACATACGATAATATAACTACACATTACTTTATTGTAGAATGATACAAACGAAATATGACACATTGGGTTTTTAATTATTGCGTACGAAGTATAACCTAAACACATGCGCGATGTAGGCTACACTTGCCGCTTGTCTGTAGTTGTGAAACGGTGAAATAACGTTAGAGCTGTGTTGTTTTCTATCTAGTATTCATTTGGAAGTTGGCAATGTAACGCATCTATCGTTTATACTCGTTCAAAAAAGAAAAAATATACTAGCTGAATATAATGTAGGATAAAAGTACTTATAAATTAAAAACAGAATAAAATACCGTTAGGGGCCTATATGAGTTTTTGAAAATCGTCAGGTGCACAAGTAAAATAATAAAAAGTTTCATGAAACACGGTAATCTTGTTTTCTCGTGAAAAGTAAACAAAATAAGCGTTTACTGATAAGACATAGACATGGGAATGGATATAATGATCATTTCGAAGTCAGGGTGCAAATCAGTATTTTTATGTACGTCATTTACAAAAATACTTATATCATTTTATAGATTTAATAACGTAATAGCGACTATAGTGCATATTGATTAAATTATTATATGCTGATGCAACATTTACTCTTATTTTTAAAACAGGTAGTACTAAATGAATGTATGCTATTGCTATTCGCGGGTTAATAATTAATTACAATATCCTTTTTACTTAAGCTTTGTAGAAGTTAGATTGATTAGGCCTACAGTTTGATGTTTGTGTTTTTATGAAGACAATATTGTTAATATTATTTGTGTTATAATATTAAATGATTAAAATATTAAAAACGTGTGCAATATTTTAAAAACCTGAGTCCACTAAAAATATAAAAGGTAAGGCTTGTTAAGATTTAATTGCAGTAATTTGTGTTATTCATACAATGACTAATAAGCAATAAGGACTCTATTATCATTTTTCAGTTGTAATTGAAAAATGGTTTGATGATATTGAGCTGCATAATCAATATTTTTGTCACGCCATTTTTGTCATCATACTATTATATTTAAATTATCAGATACTCTAATTAATTTCGTTCATTTCACATGTGTACTAATGTGTCATTAAATTATTTTTATTTTATTTTCTGTTAGTTTTACATTTAGTCATTCGCTTTTATAAATTGGTTTCATTCGTTTGTGTCAGTTACTTATAAATATTTTAAATATCACAAACTCTAATTTTGTGAACTACCGAAGGAATGAGGACAAACGGACCGCGGAAGGCCCCAGACAACCCTGTTGACTGGCGGTGTCAGTCACTCGTCCCTTCCCTTCTGTTGTTCTATAAAAGATTAGAAAGAAAGTGAAGTGATGGTGCAAGGGGCGAACGGCCGAGCAATAAATAAATGCCTTGTCAGCCTAGCCAAGAAGCGCTCCTAGTGCCTAAAACGCCAACTACCAACACAGACAACGTACTGCACTAAACACCGCTCCCTGTGGCCGTTCGCCAAACTAAAATACGATTTTCAACCTGACTCCGGAGCCCTCTTAAGAATTTATAAGTCATGAGTAAAATAGTGAAATTTAAAATGTCCGGGTGATAAATCAATTATCTTAAAATAAGATTTGGAATTTCAACACTGGTGAAGATAAAAAAAGTCCCTGGATGAAAATCTAGTAAAATTCTGCCTTGAATTTATGGATAGACTTGAATTCCCAGTCACACTCATCGTGTGTTCACAACGCTTAAACACTATTGGTGTGTCTAAATTCACTGGGTTATTAAAAGAAAAAAGTTTAAATTACCTTACACGTTAGAAATAATCCGTTCAATTGTAAAATAAACTACTGTATAATGAATGAATATCAGAAAGCATACCCGTAATGTATTAGGCACTACTTTACGTCTCTGAATAAATTACTTAGTTATACAAAATAGTTTGTTTACATCTGTTCTATTTCAAATGTACGATTCGTGATTATTACTATAATGAATTATAGTACCAAATCAATCAAATTGATTTGCTTTTATACAATGGGGTGCATCATGATCATACTCTTATAAAGTTAGTGTCATACAATTTGATGACTATTATTCAGTATGAGTATTTTGAATTACACGGAATGTAAAGTATAAAATCTAGGAATATAAATTGATTTAAATACATACTGCAGTAAGACGTATTTAGAATGTCATTGAAATATGACAAAGAGGGAACAATCTGTATTATTATTTTTATCTGCGAGCAAAAGAATTGGTATTCAATGAAAACGCACGCAGAGCATAAAGTAAGCCAATTAAGATTTTTATGTCGTGGTTTCTTGTTGAATTATTTATCAGTTGTCTAATATTGGCTTTATAATGGAATATTGGCATCAATTATTCAAATAAAGTAAATGGTACGTTATAAAAAAGAAAACAACCCCTAAAGAGAATATTTGATTAATTTTCCACTGGTCGGATTTTTCCTTTAACCAGGTTAAACGCCCCTTACCAAAGTCACCTGTACTTTAATTGACTTCCTTCCCTAAACCATTTAATTGTCGTGGCCTTTTTTATAACTTAAGCTGCACCTCCAAGTTTTCTTTGAGTTGTAAGTGCAATGAATATCCGATTTTAACGTAATTAGGTTGTGAGCTGGATGAAGCCAGTGAACAAATGAAATACTTCTATCCCTACCCAATTAACTTTAAGGGAAAATGAACTAATATAAACTTTAAATTATCTAGACTTAAAGTTTTCAGATTATACTGCACCCTTCGTTAGGTGTTAAATGTGTAGTAAAAATATTGTTTGCGTTGGAAATTTTGTTGATTATTTCAATGGAAAACACTTTAAAATTCTGCTAAAAATGGTAACGAGGAAAGCCCTTCCACACTCCTACTCTGTCTTATTTGGTTCCCCACACAGATAAGGTTAAAAAATAAGGACTTCTTATTTAAATAGGAAACAAAAAAACCTAAAACATGTTTTTTTTAAATATTTACTGACGTTAAAAATGAAATTCAAAATTTAATTTTCTGTAGAAAATTTGAAAAAGTTTAGTAACGACTAGTTGTTTATTTTAACCTATTTTAAATAAATATATGTTAGCCTTTGTTTTTAACTCTGTAAAGGATGTTATAAATAGTGAGGTGTTATTTTTCTGTTTAAAAAAACTCACCTTTAAAAAGTAAAATGGTCCAATTTGACCTTTCATCGATTTGTACGCCAGAATGCACTTGTGTGCAATCACTCTCAAATTAAATTACAAATGTATTGTTGACCAAGTGTGTACTTTGTTACCAACAGTATACAATTCGCACACCTGTCTGTTGCAGTGAAGGGCACTTGCCATGTATGAAGGGTTGAATATCAAACGAAGGGCATTCCATAACATCATTATGTTTCACAAAGGGAAAACCTCTTCAAATGAAGTCAATTTTATTTCAGAACGAATTCCTATCTGCGTCAAAATGACTATCTGCTTGTAGTAAGTTTCGTATTATTTATTAAATATCCTTCAAAGGAATTGAGGGGGAAAACAAATATTAAATACTATATAGATCATTCATATTTACAATGATCGCAAGCAAGTTTTTATTGAATATAAAAATTTGACATAGCGTTGTAGTCCAGCTACTTGCAGGATATGTTTTGTAAGGTGTAGGCTATATGTTCTCGTCATACCTAAATGCCACCCTGTTAATGGTTGCCATCGGCTTGGACAGAACTTGTTTTAAGTTGTTGGTGTTCGGAGATGGCAAGAGGGGAACGTTTAATATTAGTTCTACTGACTTGTCAGCTAGCCAAATTTAGATTAATACTTCGTGGTTCGGATTCCATAAAACACTTAGGTCCCTCAGAACTGTAACTCATAGAGTTAAGAATATGAATGTTGAGTAAATGCGCATGAAATGTGAAGATGATTAGTTTTATTGGTGGTGATAAATCTCCCGCTCACCCATACACGTACAGTGTTGATGACTCTCCCACCCACCCGTACACGTATAGTCGTCATAACCCTCCCACCTCCCATACACGTACATTGGTGATAAATCTCCCGCCCACCCGTACACGTACATTCGTCACAACTCTCCCGCCCATTTAGTGGTGTAACTCACCCGCCCACCCATACACGTATAGTGGTGATAACTCTCCCACCCACCCGAAATTCACCCAATCCAAAAAATAAGATAGCTTCACTGTTAGTCCTTTAAAGCATTTGCTCGTCAGCCTATTTTAGTGATTTCAATTTTTACAAATTATGAAATTATTTAATGGAAATCAATACAACACACAGAGAATTCAAGGATTCGTAAAGAATTAGCAATGATTATTTACCAATGGGGCACATGGGGGAGGGGGTAGTGATGCAGTGAAAAATCAGCCCGCTGGAAGCTCGAGGGAGGGTCATCTTGATTGGGATGTGACTTTACTCTTGTACGTGTGCCAGCTACACTAAACAAGCTCTTTTTTATTTAGTTCTCTATTATCTATATATCTTTAAAATTTAGGCTATGAAAATGATGGATGCACTGCTCACTGAATATAATTTGGCTATAATGTATATGAAACAGAGTGCTAAAGTGATACTATATGTATAAAGCACAGGATTGTTATAGATACTGAAAACTGCGTTGTTGGATGTTACAGCATTTTAAATAAATATAGGAACAGAATCAGTATTATAATTTTGAAAATGTTTAACTTGTTGCATAGAGACAGCAAACTTATATAATTATTAACTCATAGTATAACCTTTTAAGAGAAATGATTTAATTTCTTTTAAATTTGTACAGTTTCTATGTAACGTATTAAGTTTTTACTTTATTATTTCTTTTAATTAACTCAACACATGTAGATATTTAAAGATGTATTCATATGGAGTCACCAATATTAATTTCACTGGCCTGATCATTTATGACTATGTTTATTAACTGTTTCTTATTGTTTTTGGACAGTTAGGAGTTCTTGATTCAACGAATTATTCTACTCTGAATGTTAAATAGAAATATTAAATACTTTGATTTAATTTATTATTCTACTTACTGTAATTGTGAATATAAATGTTCATTAAAATAGAAAAAAATGCTTTTGGTGAGTACAGAATACTTTACAATAAAGAAATCTTCTTCATTACCAGAAAAATAACAAGACATTATTAAAATGATTCTTCTTAGACAAAAAGTTCAAATTTTACTTATCTTCAGTTTTATTAAAAGTTTAACCACATTATAACTGTCATTGATAAAAGTATTGAAACCCTTTAACACTTCGATCATTTTATTTTTATAAATTATAAGTTTTTGAATTATATTCATAGAAAAGGTTATTTTATGTTGTACAATTTCAACAGTTGTAAGCAATATTTTTAAAAATGCTCAATTAAAAACTAAATCCAGAGATATTGTTAAGAAATACCTCAATTATCCTAAAAATACATAATGTACTAACTTTAATAGATAAACAGGTTTAAAAAGATAGAACAACTTCTTCCACCAGTTATCTATAAAATATGTTTTTATGAGATCCCTATCGTGAATCGCTTATTATCACTTTTCCCAGGAGACATTTTGTATTTACATTTTCGTTAGGGGGAGCCACGCTCGGGAGTCGCATCTCAAAATTCTCATCTCACTCTGACACCAATGGTAATGCAATTCTTCCGCACGTTTTTATAAAAATTTTTTACATTCTCTCATAACTTATCTCTCACATTGACGTATTCAAATATACTTCTCATAAGCATATTTTAATTCGCTAGTATGTGAGATGATTTTTGGTGAATTATTTGTGATTAGATAATTCTTTAATTGACATTATATTATCGGTTGATTTCTTACACTACTGTTGTCACCATCCCCCCATAGGATCTAAAGTTACTACTTGTATATATTCCTTTTGAGAGTCAGCAACATTACTGTTTGTTTACGTCGCTGTTTTCTTAGTGTTGCTAGCGGTTGTTTGATTGGTTGTTGAGTCAAACAATAAACCACCCCTCAGAAAACACGTCACGACTAGGGATGGCAACGATATATCGGAAATATCGATTAATATGTTTCCATATATCGATATATTAGTATCGATATTTTCTTTCGATAATATCAGACATACCATATCGATATTTTGATCCGACATATCATATCAGCATACAATGCCGTTATTCTCTGTCCTCAAAATCATCGATTCGAAAAAAATACTTATAAATTGCCCTTTATGCTTACTAAACATACATTGAAATAATAAAGTAACTTTATTTAGTTGTTACGTGAGGTTAACGCACTAGAATGTACTTTATTGCAGTCCAGTGGGTAGAACACGTAAATGAAGTTCTGTGCGAGTTGACAACGCTAACTCTAACATGCCTAATTTGAATGCCTTATTGAATTAATTTGTTTAATTTTTAGTGTTTTTATGAAGCCTAAACGCATTTTTAAATGTGAAAAACAAAAATTGTAATATTATTACATTATTTTTTATAATTAACATAATAAATGAAGGTAAATTCTATTTTTCAATTTATCCATTAAATGTTACAGATCACAACTTTTTTCGTATAGATAAATGTAATTAATTTTTACATTCAGTGGGCTATTCTAAATAGTGACAGAAAATCATCAGTGTATTTTTGGCCATGACATAAAGAGTTAGTGCATAATTTTAAACAGATAAAACATTTACCTCCATTTCTCGACAAAACTCCAAAACATCGATAAAACAGTCAGTTGCAGCATTTGCATATTCGTATTATGTTACTAAATAACCTCTCAGCATAAAAACTCCTCGGCACAATTAATAATAAAAAACTGTATCCGTTAACCTCATTAGATTCATATGTAACGTCGAAAATGTGCAGTAGTTTCGTAAATACAATTGTCGATACTCTAGCGAGTCGCTCAGCGCCTGCAAAGTGCATGATACTTCGTATTGCTACGAAATATCAGCTTGGAGTTTGAGGTCGGGGAAGGGGGAAGGCCGCGACCTTGATTGGAATGCGGAAAGCTCGACACTAGGTCATCTTATCAATGATTATCAGTCGTTTAAATGGCTTGAAGTGATTTAAATGCCCGCGCCCTTTATTACTTTATTCTTTTATCATTAACAGAATAATTCAAGAGATGGTTATTTTTATTTTGAATTTTTTTACTCGACCCCACAGGCTACAACTTGTTTCGTGTAGATAATGTATTTAATTTTTACATTCAGCAGGGTATTGTAGAGTGACAGCAAAACATGATTGTATTTTTGGTCATGACATAATAGTTATTGCATAGTTTGAAACAGATACTGTATATAATTTACAATTCGATTCATCGTTTATCCGATATATCGATATTTTCTTTCGATACTATTGTTAGATCGATATTTGGTTTAGATATATTAATAATTCGATACATCGATTTGTTGAAAATATTTGCCATCCCTAGTCACGACCTGGTCCCCTCTCGTTGTTGATTCTTCCCCTATCTTCCACTCAACGTTGATTTCAAACATCCCAATTTCAACGAGTTAGGACTCCAAACTGAAACAACAAAACAAAAGATGTTTTGTTTTCAAGAACAGTCTGTGAGATGAAAAACTATTCGCGACTTATTTAGTGTGTTTAAAACTTTGTTTTTCATGAGAAAAATGAGACTCTTACTTAGTAGGTGCTTGTTGATTATTGCATCTATGTACTAATTTTTAAACGTTGTTTGCTGTGTAAATAAATAATAGTAATAAAAAGAAATAATCCTCAATAGTTTCTTGGCCTGAATTGATATATGCATCAATTATGATCAATTATAAATTAACTATATGCTCAAAAAATATAAATATATAAAAAATAATTCACGTGAGACTTGGTATACATAAATACAAATGAATCTGAGTGTCGCCTCGTTTGACGCGTAGAAGCGTCGATCTACCCGTTACTGCATTGAATGTACAGTACTGTATTCTATTCAACTTATGAATGGTGAGTAAATATTTTTTATATCATTAGCATACAACTGATTCTAATCAATGGCTTTACAAATGAAATGGATCAATCTCATACTCCTGACAATTGTAAAGGATTTTATTTTACAATTACTGTATTTGGTAAAAAGTGTTCCGACAATGTTACCATTATCCTATATATCTTGTAACAGCTTTACATCGAAAGTACGTCTTTAATAAATAAATTACTGAAAATTATTTGTTCTCGAAGGATGTTGTTTTTTAAAAAATAGGGCTCATTATAAATAAAGTTAAATAAAATACGCATTAATATTTCTACTGACCCTATATATATATATATATATTGATTTTACTAAAAATTATGATTAATTGTATAACTATAACATTTATTGTAACGTTGACTTTTGGTCGTCCCTATAAGTTCTCATTTCATGTTTTTTATATGAGTGTTTAGTAACTGCAGAATGTTTGTTCCTTGCATATAGCTTAGTCTAATATTTTTTGTCATCGTGTTAATTTTCGATTGCGTATTTATTTTAATTCATTGTCATTCAATAAAGTGTTAAAAGATAAATTCTCTATTAAGGTTCATGACTACATCCAAAAGATATCTCAAATTAATTTGAATTATTTTTTATAGAATTGCCTATTTTTAACTAAAAACCATTAATTTTAGAGATATAATGTAGGGAGTTTACTGGATTAGTACTTTTAGACTAAAGATTCAACAATTTAAGAAGAAAGGGAAGAAAGAAAAATTAAAAGTTTTTAGTGAAAGATATCGAAGTCTTTGTCTCTCTGACACTGTACATATTCTAAACGTGACAGATTAAAACACGCCTAACTGACTATACAAAAATACTGATATAAACTAATGACTGATAACATTTATAAAAATGAATCGTATAAAAATGAGAGCATCGTCATAAGCCAGATCAAATATTGCTAACAAGGGAAATACTGTGTTACCTATTATTCCAATTTGTTTACATTCTCTCCTGTTAATTATAGCAGCAATAATTTGATCATCAATGGAAGATAATTTTAATTAAAAAACATTGTTTAGTTCTCGTAATTTGAGCAGGATTAAATATTATATAATTTGTTAGTTCATTGTACTGTTGGTCATTGCATTCTGTGTTAATGAATTATTGGATGGAAATGGCTATTATAATATAATAATATTTCATGAATGGGCAAAAAAATAAAGAAAGAAAAAACATAATTTTTACATCATATATTAAACAACATAGTGTGCTAGAATTATTCTTCAATAATTTATTTTAAGCAATAAGTATGGTACACCCACTCAACAATCTACATTATTAGACACTATATTAAGATTAAGAAGGGCTTATATATATATATATATATTATATATATATATATATATATATATATATAGTAAACTAAACCTTATATATACTAATAAACTCCTTGTTCTACTCACTGTAATTTTCTGAAAATAATCATGACTATTAGGCTTTAACATTATTAAGCGTTGTGACGCCATAATATGATGTTGGAAAATATTTGGGAGACAAGGGGAGGGGGAGGTTGGTCACTAAACTATGAACAATGCTGTACTGCTATACGGATAACTGATTTTTTAATTTTAATTTTTTTAAATAAAACTACATTTAAAATATTGTTTTTTTTTTTAATGGAGGACATTAATTGTTTAGTATATTTTTATTTCTGTTTGTGACATACTTCCTTAAAATTGTTCTATTTTCAAATTCTAGTTGAAACAAAGATACCAATATATTCGGAGAAAAAACAATAAACAATCAACACTAAGTATTTATTTAAGAATTTGTCAAAATTTTAATCAGTAAAATTGACGAATGAGCAAACGATATAATGGAATACCAATGAGAGATGTTTTTTATTTATTTGAGAAACTTTAATATTGGTCTTACTGAAAATAGATTCCTAGTCACAACAAGACTGGTTTCTACATTTCCAATCATTCCAGCCGCCTTTTAGACAAAACTACTTTTTAAAAAGGCCACAAATTTAAATACAACTTTATTTAAAAACATTCCTTTTTTTATAAAGATCCAAAAAGGGTAATTTAATTTTTCTTATGCGAGTAAAATCAAAATTTTTAAAAAAGGTAAAAAAATTTTTAAAAAACTTTTGCCCCAAATTTAAAATTTTATTTCATAAATGGATAGGACAAATTTTTAATATTTTTTAAATTTGTTTTAACAATAAAAAAAAAAAAACAATATTAAAAAACTCAGGGTTCCCCCCAAAATAAAAAATAAAATATACAAAAAAATATTTTTTTTGAAGGAAATTTTTTTTTCCTTTTGATTCATTAAAAATTTTAAAAGGGAAAGTACGGGTTTAAAAATTAAAACCATGGGTAACTAAAGTCAAAAAAACTGTAGTCATGCCCCTTTTTTTCAAGTTGATTTCAACCCATCAGTATTATATTGGTTGACAGCTCAAAATGGTTTTGATTTTGGGGGCGGGAGCCTTAAAAAGTTCAAGGTTGTAATTTTAAATTCATAAAAAAAAAGGTGGACATTTTGGGATTTCTTAAAACGAAAATTTTGTAGTCTTTTTTTGGCCTTTCTAAAAAGTAGTTTTTTTTTCATTTGGTAAGTGAGGGGGGAAATATTGTTTTAATTAATTTTTTTAAAAATTTTTAAAGACAAAAAAAAAAAAATAATTACTAAACCTTTTTTTTTTTCAAGTTCATCATGGGTTTTCACTTTAGTCTTTTTGGATTTTTTCTTTTTTGGGATTATTTGACTTTAGTTATTAAATTAAGTTCTTCGTATTTTTTTTTTAAAATTTTTTTTAAAAATAGTTTTTTAATTTTTGCAAAAAAGAAAATTTAAATTTTTTTTTGCCCAAATTTTATTTTTTTTTTAGTTTTCTAAATTTTTTTTTTTGATTTTTTAGTTGGTCTATTTTCAGGCATGCCCAAAAGAAAAAAGAAAAAAAAAAAAAAGTTTTTCCTAGGGGATTTGATTCTAAATTTTTTTATGGGAAAATTTTTTTTTAGAAATTTTTATATTTAAAAAAAGAAGTAAAAAAGCTTTTCAATGAGCCCCAATTTTTCGAAGGGCGAAGACGGGCCAAAAAAAGGAAGTTCTACCCTCAGTTTTTTTCCCTCACGTTGCCCCCAAAACCCTCTTTAAAATTCCCCATTACTCGGCATTTAAATTTGGAACTAAGGTCCCGAAAAGTGCTGGGAAGTCACGGGAGTTTAAATGGATTTGAATCTACGGTTTTCCCTTCCCAAAAACGTTAAAAAAAAATTAAAGAGGAAGGGGTGAATTTTTTAAAGGCCCAGAGTGGAGTTATTTTTTTAAAAAACCCTTTTTGGCCTTTTTTTGAATTCCATTCCCGTTTTTACGAATACAAATGGGAAAAAAGTGTTAATTATCGGCCTATATCCCAAATTTAGTCAAAAGTTAGAATTTCTGAAGATTTCTAAAAAACTTTGTGATTGAAAAAAAAATTATCTGTGCCGAATTCATAAAGGTCAAGGGGTTTTTCTTAAAAAGAATTGGTCGCAAAAGATGACCAGGTCCTTTTTTTCTTTTTTTTTTTTGTTTTTAAAATCTTTATTTTTTTAAAAAACCCTTACCCCAAACCAAAATAATTAAAATTGTGTAGTTCTAGTAATTTTGTTAATTCTCAAACAAAAATTTTCAAACAAATGGGGGGTTTACAAAAAAAAGAAAGCCGCAAAAAACTTAAAAAATTTTTTAAACCAAAAAATTCCGACGGAAGTAAGATTAAAATTTTTAAATTTTTTTGATAAAAAAGAAAATTTTTTAATCTGCTCCCTTGAAATTAAATTTCTCACTGCTCTTTAAAATTTTTTTATAAAATTTTTTGTATAAATTAAAAGTTATTAAATTTTTTTATGAATTTTATTGATAAAGGCCCCCAGGAGAATCCTTCAGACAAATAAGAAGGAAAGACCCCCACTTGGCCCTTTCTCTTTTAAAATTTTAAAAATCGTCGATATTCGACCCGGAAAAATTTTATTTTCAATGATGGGAAAATTTCAAACCCGTTTTTAAAACAAGGAAAATTACAGCATTTAGATGCAACTTTTCAGCTACAAACAGAAAACTTTTCGTCAATACCAGTTGAAAAAAGTCCTGTGCATCTGATGAGTGGAACAAGCATTCATTTTTAATCCAACAAAAGTGCATGTTTAACTTGGTTGCGTGTTATTTGTGATTTGTGGGTGCGGTAGAACGTTGCTAATGTGAGTTTTGAAGTAGTTTTAGGTAAAATCCATACTCCTGTACTCTTCTGTGATTAGAGAATTGTGCATTAATAGATATTTTCTTATATGAGAGATTTCATATTGATTTTACTCAATAAATGAACTTGTCTAAATGTATTACAGTACTAATATATTGCATTAACAACCAAAAGTATTTATAACTACCAACAACCGTGCTTTATTTGCATGTCACTCAAATTTGACTTCTAAATTTTAGTAAGATGCAAAATGAACTCAAAGAGTCTCTTAAGAGCTTAAAACTCTGCAAATAATCCTTGTTGTCATGACATTCGCTGACGTTACATAATGGCCTTGTCTACCAAACGTCGTATTGTGTCTAACAGGTAGTAAATGTCACTACACTTTCATTCTTGTGACATCGAACTCAAGAAAAAACCATACATACACGCTATGACTATTAAATTGAACCAAGACAGTAGACTGATAAAACCACTTTCTAAATGAAACTATAACATATTACATATTTCTAATCAAGTGTTCAAACTAATAAGAGAAAATCTACGATAGAGTCTTAAAAGTCGACTAAAAACAATAATTAATTGTTTTCCACTCGATAGTTTGGTCACCCAGAGTGCCGGAGGTGGAGATATGACGTGGTTTGAGGAACCAGCTTTCATTGCTCGTCGGTATCGATGAAAATCTTCTCCTTTACCATCAAGGGTGAAAGGCCGTCGGTTTGCTGCTGCATGATATCCACTGCATGTGTCAGATGCAAATCTCGTAGGTCATTTCCATATAGGGAAGTCTTTTAACATTGAACGAAAGGCATTAGTAAGGAATAGGTAAAGTATAGGGTCCAGTATACTACCTTGAGGTACACCTGCCTAGATGTGGTGTAACGTGCGGTCTTCTTCCACTCTAAATAGAAACATCCTTGATGAGAAGTGGGATGGATGGTGGTGGAGGATACTCAGTCCGGTTGAAGAAAAACGATCCATGCTTCTCCTGTCAAACACCTTGACCAGCGGTACTGCAACGTAACAAATACGGCTATTCAAGTTATAAAAAAGCTTCTTGGCAAATCCCACGAGCGGGAGACAAAATTGTCTCTCCTGAAGCCGAAATGACCAGGCTTGTTGAATCCATCGGGGTAGTACGTCAATCTAGAATTAATCATTCTTTCAACGTTCTTCTAAGTAGTCTGAAAAAGTGATATAACATTAGTATAATCATATGTTACAAACCCGCTCAACCATACACGTACACTGCTATTGACACACCCACCCAACCATACACATACAGTGGTATTGTATATGTATGGGTATTGACCCACCCGCCCACCCATACACGTACAGTGGTATGGACCCACCCACCCACCCATACATGTACAGTGGTATTGACCCACCCGCCCACCCATACACGTACAGTGGTATTGACCCACCCATACACGTACAGTGGTATGGACCCACCCACCCACCCATACATGTACAGTGGTATTGACCCACCCGCCCACCCATACACGTACAGTGGTATTGACCCACCCGCCCACCCATACATGTACAGTGGTATTGACCCACCCGCCCACCCATACACGTACAGTGGTATTGACCCTCCCGCCCACCCATACATGTACAGAGGTATAGACCCACCCACTCACCCATACATGTACAGTGGTATTGACCCACCCGCCCACCCATACACGTACAGTGGTATTGACCCACCCGCCCACCCATACATGTACAGTGGTATTGACCCACCCCGCCCACCCATACACGAACAGTGGTATTGATTGGTAATATATAATATAATAACGTATTGGTAATACCATAGTACGTGTATGGGTGGGCGGGTGGGTCAATACCACCGTACGTGTATTGGTGGGCGGGTGGGTTAGTGCCATTTAAGTGTATGGGTGGGCGGGTGGGTTAATCCATTGTTCTTGTATACACCACTGTACGTTTAGGAGGGCGGGTGGGTCAGTACCACTGTACGTTTAGGGGGGCGGGTTGGTCAACACCACTGTACGTGTATGGGTGGGCGGGTGGGTCAATACCACTACACTTGTATGGGAGGGCGGGTGGGTCTACACCACTGTACATGTTTGGGGGGCTAGTGGGTCAACACCACTGTACGTGTATGGGAGGGCGAGTGGGTCATTACATCTGTACATATTTGGGGGACTGGTGGGTCAACACCAGTATACGTGTATGGGAGGGTGGTTGGGTCAACACCACTATACATGTTTGGGGGGCTGGTGGGTCAACACCACTGTACGTGTATGGGTGGGCGGGTGGGTCAATATCACTGTACGTGTATGGGAGGGTGGTATTAGTGGTCAATACCACTGTAAGTGTATAGGTGGGCTGGTAGGTCAATACCACTGCACGTGTATGGGTGGGTTATATCTGATCATGGTGCTGAAGGGTTAAAGACTTACACACAGCGTGTGTCTGGACCAGAGAAGTATTTTTACATGTTATGTGGCTTGGTCTTAGGTTTAACATTCAAAACCATAAAAAACTGATTTTTATAGGTTTGCTCAGCTAATATTCTTTGATAAGCTTGCTGTTTCTGTTGCTGTGTCAATGCTACTGTACGTGTATGGGTGGGCGGGTGGGTCTATACTACTGTACATATATGGGCGGGCGGATGGGTCAATGCCACTGTACGTGTATGGGCGGGTGGGTGGGTCAATGCCACTGTACGTGTATGGGCTGGCGGGTGGGTTTATACCACTGCACTTATCTGCCTCACTGTTTTACAGTACCAATGTACGTGTAGGGGCGAGCGGGTGGGTCAGTACCAATGTACGTGTAGGTGCGGGCGTGTGGGTCAGTACCAATGTACGTGTAGGTGCGGGCGGGTGGGTCCAGTACCACTGTATGTGTATGGGCGGGCGGGTGGGCAATACCACTGTACGTGTATGGGCGGGCGGGTGGGCAATACCACTGTACGTGTATGGGCTTGCGGGTGGGAAATACCACTGTAAGTGTATGGGCGGGTGTGTCAATACTACTGTTTGTGTATGGGTGGGTAACAAAGTTAATTTGTTAACCTTTGATATGGGAGATAAATCTTATTCTTAGAACTTAGGCTTATGTGGCCGATGTCATAACTAGAATCTACATTTTCCGGTGACAACCGCGTCAAGGTACTATCTACAATATTTACAACATAACCAGACGTTTTGCCCTTAATGTGATGTGGCATCCTCAGTGGTTTCTCACTGAGTTAAAGGAGCGGTTTATCACTAAGTGTCAAATAAACATCCCATACATACCATTGTACGTGTGTATGGGCGGGTGGGTGGGCAATACCATTGTACGTGTGTATGGGTGGGCGGGTGAGTCATGTAATTTGACACAGTTCACATACTCTCATATTTCGTTGATCATACTAATATTGACATGCTTCCGAATTTTCATGACTACGTAGACATGTATTCCCATGTATAACTACATGGACATGTTCGGATAATCTCCTATAATCTTAAATTGCTACATTCCCATATCCTACATTTAAGTTTCCTTCCAAAATACCACTGTTCGTGTATGGTATGTAACAGTTATACAGTAGCCTGCCTCCTGTTAATAGATTAACACCACGTAATGCCACCGTACGTGTATGGGTGGGTGGGTGGGTTAATGCCACCGTACGTGTATGGGTGGGCAGGTGGGTTAATGCCACCGTACGTGTAAGGGTGGGTGGGTGGGTTAATGCCACCGTACGTGTATGGTGGGTGGGTGGGTTAATGGCACCGTACGTGTATGGGTGGGTGGGTGGGTGGGTGGGTTAATGCCACCGTACGTGTATGGGTGGGTGGGTGGGTTAATGCCACCGTACGTGTATGGGTGGGTGGGTGGGTTAATGACACTGTACGTGTATGGGTGATCGGTTGGTTTAATGCCACCATACGTGTATTACTTTTGTGATTTCAAATGTGTTATTGGTGTTATATGAAACCTCTTTTCTTAAAACCTCGGAAAAGATATGTCTGAACAGGTAAAAGACAGAACTGATTAACTAGAGCTGTTTCAGAAAAGTAGTGATACCGAGAAAGTACCACTGTACGTGTATAAGTGGGTGGGTGGGTCAATACCATTGTACGTATACACGTACAGGTATACGGTGGGTGGGTGGGTCAATACCATTGTACGTATACACGTACAGGTATACGGTGGGTGGGTGGGTCAATGCCACTGTACGTGTATGGGTGGGCGGGTGGGTCAATGCCACTGTACGTGTATGGGCGGGCGGGTGGGTCAATACCAAAGTAAGGAGTCAACTAGTGTCGAGAGATCACCGCCGAGGCTCGCCCGGAATATATGAAGTAGTTAACCCAACCTTGACTAATTCCTTATTCAAATACACTTTTGAAATGACACTGCAAATACAAGCTTGAAATTACTGTTTTAGGAAACGAACAACTAAATTTTCAAATAAAATTTGGTTGGATTATTCTACGGAGTTACATTATACTTGATGCTCTTCATATAAGAAATATTGACAGCAACAACTATAATTCTACCTGTAAATTATGGATTGAAATAATCGTAACATGGTTGGTATAGTGGCCATCGATGTTTTCTACTGAGTCGAAGATACAAGATAATCGATGTATGAGTCGTGAGAAAATCCAAATAGAAAATTGGAGTAGTAAACCCCACCAATATAACTGTTAATTGATTAAATCTATTACATTATTAATTCTAAGTTGGGTATGGTTCATGTATTTTTGAGAAATCGAATAAATTTAAAATATATATATTATATGGGACTGTGGTCCAAGAAAATTTTAAGATCTTGGCTTAGTTATGAATGGTTATAATTTTTAACTAGTTAATGTCTTATCATGAACAATAAATGTATTATAGTTTGTAAACATTCTAAACTGGCTCCTTATTTTGGATGATACATCGTTCTTTGATTGCAGTACAATAAAAATATGAAATTAGATATATTCTACTTGTACATATTAGGTGTGCTTTTTATTTTTGTAGCCATTGTACAGTATATTGTTACTGTGTTAAATTTATCATAATTATTAAAGTCTTCTCTCTTGTTATAAAGAATTAGCAAGTAACTACGATATAGTGCAGAATTATTATTGCACTGATCGTAAATTATGCGGAATATTATGCCCAATAGCCAAGGCAACTAAGGGGCCTACAGTTTTACGTGGAGTCCGAACCACGTAGTTGGTCTGATTTTCAGCCAATTGTCAAACCTGATACTCATTTCCCTGCTGTATAGTTTTTTTCTAATAACTGATGTTACCAGTAAAGTTGATTAGAGATATTTTTGTATATAACCAGTAATTTTTTTAAGGGTGTACTGTTTGTTTTAAAAGTAGTATAAAATTCGATAAACATTTTTCTTCATCATCACTATAACAATACACGCATGTTGAATTAATGTACAACTTCAGGTCAAGACATTGAATAAAAACTAAATTAATTGTAAATGTAAACATGCTTTATAACCATTTAATCAAAATAAATATCACTCAGCAATATATTTAAGAGATTCCATGCTTTAACTCATCAAGGTCTCAACTCTAACTTAGTCTTCCTAAGTGAATTAATTTTTTCTTTAGTAAATAAGCAATTTGATAAGTTACATTAATTGAATCAAACAACAGCCTATGATGTGAAATGATAATTTACTTTAATTGGATAAGACAAGTCTGAATTTAGACCTAAATCTTTCCTGGAGAATATTAAGGTGACACTTAAGGACCATCTTTCTAGCTAATTTGCCGAAACGGGCCCCTTGGGTAAAATTCACAGGACTTTTATTTTCATTATAACGACAGTTTTCAAAGTAATGCCTGAATTAAAATTATTTTAGAGAATTTTAATGTTGTGTTGATCCTCGGCTTTTAGAGTTCATCTTCAATTAGAGCTTCTAAAAAATTACAAAGCATTTTAAAAATAATTGTTTATTTGTTAAGCCATAACGATCTTTATTACTATTAGTTTTTCTTATTATTATTATTAAACACCCACTGGTGATATCACTGACCAGTTGAACTCTCAAGTGTCTAAATAACCTTGAGGGCCAAATATGCAACACTTGAGAAATGGGGCTTACTGGTTGAGTGTGGGTTTAGTCACATAGTCAAGCATTGTATGCTGCTTTCAGCAATCTTATAAACCAGCCATTATTGCTGTCGAAAAAATCTAGGTGGTGAAGTCTGTTTGTAATCCGGCCACTGAATCACGCACTCCAAAGTATGAGCAAAAAATTCTTGTACGAAAGGTATATTCTAGAACTCTTAGACCACTAGAATGAACTGAACCAGCGTTGTAGTTTTGTCTATATCACTACTGACTATAAGACAAGTAGCTTCCTTATACTAAAACGCTGTTTTATGTGATAATGTTCCTCTAACAACTGATAATTTAATTACTACTTTTTTATTAGAGCCCCCTCCCCCCCTGACTGACGCTGCTTGAAGTGTAGTAGATATATGGACATTGTTACGATGAAAGATTGTTAACATTGTGATTTGTATTTAAAAATAATGTTTGTGAGCAAATATGTAACGCGTTTCATCATTATTTGTATTATATACTTTCTTCTTTCCTTTAAGTTGTACTTTATAAGGGATTATTTCACAAACGTCATGCTAAAAATAGTACTCCCTCCAGTTAAAAATTGTGTTGATTTTTCGTCCCTATCCCACCCTTCAGACCAATAAAATTGAAGAAAACTCCACGCTATTGGTTTAAATTATATGGATCACAAATTATGTTTATAAAATATTGAGCTCAAGAAATTTTTAATAAATGTACAAGAACATTTGTAAATGTAGCCCCTTTAATTGTTAGTACTTTTTTTAATTTATGGGTAAAGTTGTAGTTAGTTTGTTAAATATTTGTTCAATAATAATGAAACGTATAAATAATCACCTACAACTGGTAAAATAAGTTATGAGGAAAAGTGGTATTTATATATATTTAAAATATGGAAAAACAGTTGATTAATACGTCATGATTCTTAAATATGATACGTCAACACAACGCTCTGTGTATTTAAGGCGAATTTGAACTATTACATGAGTGTGAATGACTTTTGTAGTCTGGTTGTGGTTACTAACTGAGTTCGACTGTCCCTCAGAAAGAGCTATTTACTGTATTAATAGCCCAATATACAGGACACTAAGGGGCCTACATCTTTACGTGCAATTCGAACCACGTAGTGCTGATTTGATTTTCAGCCAATGACAAGCATGATAGTTAGTTATCTCCCATACACAACATACGGACGCTGAATACCACCCAACATGACTGCACCCCAGACTTCTCTCGTAGTGTCTACGTTGATGGTGACCATTGAGCGGACACCGTGAGGACTGATCATAGAACCTGTCGTCTTCAGTCTCGACAACACTTTGTTCCCAAGTAGCTGGGTTACAGTACTACGCCACTAGTGCCAAAAATAGTGGACTGGTTAACTCGATTTTTTTTAGTCAAAAAGCTTTTAATTTCAAGCTTTTAATTAAAATAGCTTTTAAAATCAATAAGATCAAGAAAAACGTTTTAACAAGGCTAATGAAATTATCCATGAGAAGATAGATGAGAATAAAAAGTATGTGAAGGAACAAAAAGATTCATTGGAAAAGCACATAGCAGTAAAAGATAATCTGGTGAGTGAAAATAAAATGCTAAGTAAAAAGGTACAAGACTTGGAAAAACGTGTTAAATAGATGGAACAATATTCACGTATTAATGCTGTTGAAATCCCGATCCGGCCAAATGAGAATGTTGTTGGATTAGTTAAGGGCGTAGAGAAGGCCATGGACATGGAAATAACGGACTCCATGATCGATGCCTGTCATCGTTTGGGATACAAAGCTGTACCTAACAGTACACCACCCGGCATCATTGTTAAAATTGTACGCCGCTTGGATAAGGAGGAATTCCTGCAGGAAACGATGTGTTAAGCGGAACCTCTCCACAAGACATGCCCATGAGGATGGACCACGCAATGTACATCAATGAGGCCCTGATACCTGCAAGGAGACGGCTCTTGGTGGAGGCGAGTCGTATTAGAAAAAAGAACTTCCAACATATTTGGTCCGAGGTGGGAAAATATTTCTACGTAAATAAGATGGTTCCGGCAGTAATTCAGGTAACTTGTCAGGTTGATATAGAAAAAATTATACTGTAACCTTGTTAGACACTAGAAAGTTAATTAATTTTTAAAACTATTATAGCACATAATTAATATCATATGCTATGGATTTTCTAATGTTAACTAGATAAACTATTTCTTAATGTATATAATAAATAATCAGCTTTTAGTATTTCGTTCAATTTGTAAGTCATTGTGAATGGAAACATAAGGAGCCTCAGACAACATTTTGATATTTTTATTAGTGAGTTATCGGAATTGAAATGCGTACCAGAAGTAATAATTTTGTCAAAAACCTGAATAAAATCAAATGAAGCCTTTTTTTACACAATCCTGAACTACACAATGTATATTAAACGTAGTGATAGTTATAGATACCGAATGTGAAACGGCAGGTACGTTAGTAATATTCCCGGTTAAACATTTTATATTATTGCATTGTATAGATTTGTTTCAATTCACCTGATTTATTTATTAAAGAGTTCAGTAAATATTTAACAGAAATAAATAGTATATTTAAGAGTATGAGTAGTCTGTTTTTGATTGGCGATCTAAATATAGATTTAATGCTTACTAATTAATTTGTAATGGACAATTTTAAAACAATGTTAGCAAGTAATGGATTGGAGAGTCTAGTTAACGATCCAACTAGAATAACTAAGCAGTCTCAAACTTGTTTGGACCATGTTTGCGTAAGAATAACTAGAAAAGACAGGGTTAAAGTAGATAGATCTGTTGAACACCTGGATATCACTGACCACTCGATGATAAGAGTTGTTGTAAGTGTGGCGGGAGTGACTGACTAGTGAACCAACTTGTCCCTTATCTCTTCACCTGGTTACTATGTGGGTTATATTAAACTTAATCAGCTGTTAGGAAATAGTGACTGGTCTTCTGTTTATAACCCAGCTGACGCGTCATTGGCTTTTGATGATTTCTTCAGTATTAAAAAAACACCATTGAAGAAAGTAAAATACAGATTAATAATAAAAATAAACCATTTAATAAATTACAACCTTGGATGAGTGACTTCATTTGTTTTAAAATCAAGAAAAGAAACAAAATTTTTAAATTAGTAATAAAAGATCTAATAATCAAAATCTAAAATCTTATTATAAAATGTATAGAAATAACTGCACAAAGAAATCAAACACTTAAAAGATAAATATTACAAGCAAAGGTTTGACAAGTGTATGGGCAATTCAAAGGGTATTTGGGATACATTGAACGAAGTAACTGGCCAATTAAATAAGGGTACGGATAAGGGAATTAAATTAGAAATTAGTGACCAAATGGTTGATAATTGACTAAGAGTAGCTAATGAATTTAATAAATACTTTTTATACATAGTAAGCAATCTTAATTTAAATAATGTGGATTTTTCTGAATGTTTTTTTCATTCAATGCAAAGATTTATTTCCCAAGAAAAATCAAGTTACAACTATGTTTACTGATGAAGTCTTACCAGATGAATTGATTTCAGTTATTAATTCCTTAGAACAATACTTCTCCTAGAATTGATGGAAATAGTTCTAAATTAATAAAAAAACATTTCCTCCAATATTTTGAATGTTCTGTTAATAATTAATTTTAGTTTTTCAAGTGGCAAATTTCCAGATTCTCTTAAAAATGCAGTTGTTATACCAATATTCAAGAGTGGTTCAAAGTCAAAATGCAATAATTATCGTCCAATATCTTTAATGTCATCTTTTCTAGGATCTTTGAAAAAATAATAAGAGCAAATTAGTACAGTTTTTATAAAAAAACAAATGTTTTAGCGTTTTTACACTAAAAAAAAGTACACAAAATTTTGGATTCAGGGCAGGTATGAATAGTGAGTTTGCTTTGTTTAATTTTATGACTGATATATATGATGGCCTAAATGAAAGTACAAGTGTTGGTGGTCTTTTTTAGACATAAGAAAGGCATTTGATACAGTGGATCACAGTGTTCTATTGGGAAAGCTATATGACAGTGGTATTAGAGGGGTAGCATATGACTGGTTTGAGAGCTATTTATTGCATAGGATAAGTGTGTAAGGGTGAACCTGGTTGTAAGTGAAATGGGGGTAATTAAAAGTGTGGTGCCTCAAGGATCTGTGTTAGGTGCAATATTGTTCATAATATATTTTAACGATCTCTGTAATAGAAAATGTTAACGCAAATTAACTTCATTTGCTGATGACACAGCACTTTGTTATGTAAACAAAGAATTTCAATTCAACATGCTATGAGCAACGACCTTAATGCACTTCAGTGGTGGTTCACAATGAATAGACTTTTAATAAGTGGAGAAAAAACAAAATACATACATTTTAGTCTAAAAAATAGTATTGAATTTTGTTTTAATATTAGGTTTAAATGTCCAGACTGTCTAAGTAACAATACTTTTTGTAATTTAAAATGTGTTGTGTACATAAAACTAACGATATAAAATATTTGGACCTATTTGTTGACAGTAATCTGACTTTGGGGATTCATACTTCAAGATTAAAAGATAGCATTAATAGCATAATGAGGTACTTAAATTTTTTTAAAGATTTACGCAATCATAAAATTTTACGAATTCTGTACTTCTGATTCAAAGCAGAATTGATTATGGTGTAGTATGTTAGGGAAATACCCATGAGTCCTATAGGAAACCTATATATGTTCAGAAAAAACATGTAGTAAGATTGATTTGTCATAGAAATAGATATGAATCATCTAATCCTCTTTTTAAGAATTTTAAAATCCTACCTTTGAAATACATTTATGTTTATAAGGTACTATATTAAAAGTGGAAATGTCCATCCATATAATATTGAATGTAGAAACAAACTTAGAAATATTGAAAAATTCTTTATTCCAAAACCAAATAATGCATTTTTTGTAAAAAGTGTTAATTTTATTGCTCCTAGGGTTTATAATAAATTGCCAGATAATATCAGAAGTACATCAAATCTAAAACAGTTTTTAGATTTGAGGTGGAGGATATAAATGTATTATTTCTAATACAGCAATATTATTCTTGTGAATATGTTATTTGAACATACTGATTTTAAGTTATTTATAAAATAGATACCTAATTAAACGCTAAATATTATTAATATAAATAGTAATTTTGTACATAAATGTTGTCATTCCTTTTAATTACCAAAGAAAATTGTTTGTTTTTATCTTTTCATTTTCTTTATATTATTGTTGTAATTTACAATGGCATAGTAATATTTATTTCTTTTTATTTCAGTACATTTCAAGATATTATTTTGGATCTGTGATATTATTATGTAAGTAGGAATTATTGGTCAACATCTAAACGCAACAAAATGTTATATGTAGTGAAGGAACCTCTACTCAGGCATTGCCTTAGAGGCACTATTATTTTCTATATTATTGTTAACAGCAAGCATCAGAAAAATATTGTATATATAATGATAAAGTTGTAATATTTTTTCTTTTTTACTTTCTTACTTTATATTTAATAATAGGTAGGCTTTTTTGTCAGCCTGACAAACGAAAAGAACGGTGTATTTATAAAATACCGTTAGTTACATCATTAGCTACTTTCGGACATTTAAATTACTTCCGTTGACATCAAAGGTACCTTTTCGTCTGGATTTCTTATAAATCTTGTTTTATTCGTATAGTCCACTAAATCTAAGAGAATGAAAACAAATTGAGTAAAAAAGCTCAGTACTAACTGTTTAGAAGTAGAGGCAAAGGGGAGGGGTGCAGTTAGAAATCAACTCGTCAGGGGATCTAGAGAGGGTCATTTGATCGTGACGTGTCTTGCCTCTTGACTTTTCTTGTTTCTTGAGTTTTTGTCGGGAACCAATAAAATATACTGTTTTTTATACAAGCATCCGTTTGTATAAATGCTAATACTGTTATTATTTTATAATTAAGTTGAAATAAAACATTACAAAAATTAAAATGCAATTCGATTTATTTTCCAGCTTATTTCTTACATTTTATATGATCGAAAAATGTTTCTGTCACGAAAAAATAAATCAACAATGAATCAACTAAATTATCTACATATCAGCTTTGGTTGATAAAATATCGAAAATATGAAAATGTTAAAAATAGATAATATAGTAAAAATAAAAAAATAAATATGATAGTTTAAGGTAAGTTTTTATATTTATTTTAGATGACATTGTTTAGTAAATGGAGAGTATTTACGTTTACATTTTTAGAGAGCAATCGATTATCTTCAAATTGAAAAATAAAAATTATAAAATACCAAAGTAATACCATAATAGGAAGAAATGTATGAATTAGTACAAACGAAGAATAAAAAGTAGCAGTTATAACGCAAACTGATATTTGAAACAGGAAAACATTCAGGAAAATTAATTTAGAATTAAAAGGTGGTTATAGGCTAACGGGAAAAAGAGCTGGAGAAACCTGGCTTCGTAAAAAAAAGAGAGCCCATCCTGAAATAAGTGTAGATACAGGAAATTATACATAGGTATTATAAAACGTATTTACAAATAGATTGTGGACTATGATTAACCCTTTCCCTTCTTTTGATAATACAAAAAAATATAACTGTGATCTGATCAATATTTTAGCATTATAGCAGATGCAAATTGGGGGTCATATAGTGTTAGAATATTACTAACCCATCAGAATAATTATTTAAAAAAAATACTAAACTGCAAATGTTATGAGCTCTACATATTTAATCACTATTGCATGTCTTCTACTTTATCTATTGTGAGTACATTATTGTAACCTTGCTATTAGGTTCAGTTGATTTTAACTGACAAGCAGCCTTCCCTAACCCCTTTACATCCCATTAGAAGGGTTGTATTGTTTATCTTTCTCGATTATTTTTATTCTCTGAGGTTGTTTGTTTGATTGTTGAGCTAAATCACGGTCCTTCAAGAAACAGATCACGAACTCTGTCCTCTCAAGGGTGATTTCTATAAACCACCGTTTCCTTCTCTTTTCCTTGATAAAAAAAAAGACTATGTCATATATAATTGTAAACAGCCTCAAAGCAATCTGATTTGTATGTAAATACTAATTTTTATTCATGATTAATTTTTTTCTCATGTTCACACAATAGCCTATTTTTCATCTAAAGTTTGGAAAAATGATATCATAGTTAAAAAGAAAAAAAAGCTAAAGGGGAAAAGAAGACTTTATTACTAACAACTTAAAGCAAGAGTTTTTTTTAGGGGGTATAGTTTTGATTGTAATGTGAATTTCTTCTCAATAATAACAAGAGTGTTGATTTCATTGAATGTATACCCTGTTGGCAGTGTTGTACTCCAACTACTTGGGGACACGTGTTGTGGACATTGTAGGCGAAAGGTCCTATACTAGGTCCTCTTATAACTGATACGGCGTCCGCTCAATGGTTATCATCGACGTGTATACCAGTAGAGAATTCTGGGATGTACATGTTTTGTAATCAATTTTGGATGTCGTCTATGGAAGATACATCCAATTAGACCAATACTATGTAGTTCGGATTCCAAGTAAAGCTGTAGGTTCTTTAGTTGCTCTAACTATTTGGCTATTAATAAATGGCTCTTTATAAGTAATCGATGCCTTTAAGAATAAATTTCAACACTTAAAGTACATTCGCAATAGTTTAATACTATACAAATTTAAAACTTTTACAAAGGAATGAAATAAAATACCAAAATCAACTTTGAATTACTAAAATTTTCAAATTATGATAGAACAGTTTTCCAATTTTGAAGATAAGTACATATGAGGGTCACTATCATAATATTTGATTTTGTTACTAATCCACACCCCAAAGTATGCTGTACAATAGGACCACTGACAGAGATCATAATTAAGGTCCTGCCTAATAAAAAGGAAAACGTAAATGAAAAACTCTTCCCTCAATTTAAAAACACCTTACCCTCTATTCAAGTAACACTCGATTTTCCTTATAGGTATTGAGTTTGTGGATTTTGTTATATTCAATATTTTTATACACATTTGACACATCCAGAACTGGAAGTAAATTTATATATGCACCCCGCTCTGCAGATAAAATTATCATAACGCAGAAGGAGAGAAGACGAAGTGAATTTGTTATCAACTACTTCAATTCAGGTGAAAGTGTGAACGTATATTTGTTACTGTTGGCTGAAGTTCCAAATTGCATTCTAAAAATAAACATATAACATAACTCAAATTTATTATAGTACAATTTTAAAATGTACAAAATACTATGGTGATTAACTTCTGTAAGGTAAATTTTCCTTAATCATATCAGATTAATTAACTAAGGAATGTCATTTTTCCTCATACCTCACGTACACCACGCACACCACGCACGCCACTCACACCACGCACACCACTTACACCACGCCCACCACGTACACCATGTACACCACACACACCACGTACACCACGCACGCCACGCACACCACGTACACCACGCACACCACGCACGCCACGAGCACCACGAGCGCCACGCACATCACGCACGCTATGCATATCACGTACGCTACGCACACCACGCACTCTACGCACACCACGCACACCACGCATACCAGCACCTCACGCACACCACGCATACCACCACCTCACGCACACCACGCCCCTCACGCACGCCACGCATACCACGTACACCACGCACACCACGCATGCCACGCACACACGCTTAAATGTTAGATAAATCATACTTTACGACGTAAAGTAGAAAATGAAAATAAACTAACTTAACTCCAAATACTTAACTAAATTATGTTTTTACCTTCAAATCAGCTATATGATCTGTAACAGTCAAAAGCAAAAACACTTGAAAATGCGGGGACATAATAGAAGAGACCCGAGAACCCCATTTAACACTAAGCTCTATTATTATAAACTTATTTCATTTAGTTCAAGTTTTTTGATATTAAAATGATCTGATTCGGAAGTGTATTGTAAATAAACGAAGTAATATGTATCTATATTGTAATAGTTTTATACATATTTTTCTAAAACGTTTGAACTATGTTTTATAAAGGTATGATCTTTTTCTCGTTACACTTATGTTATTAATAAATCAATACAAACTTTTTAAATTTATAAATAAGTGATGATTTCAAATTTATAATGGATAGTTTTGTTTGAAACATTCAATATAGTATATTAAATATGTTATTAAAGTTTTAAGTTAACAAATTGGCATATCATTTATATGTTTATTAAATTACAATAAAAAAACAATAAATTAATTGATTATTAAAGGCAAACCCCTAATATTATAGAATGTATAAAGTTAACTAAATATAATACAATTGATGTATATTACAATTAAATTACAAATAAATAGTACATTAAGCCATAATTATTTCGCTATTTCAAGTAAGGTTCAATTAATTTATACGTTGAAAAATGTTATTGCTACAAAAGGAATCATTCGAAATAAATAATAGAAGTAAGGCAGTTATTCGCACAGGGAAAGTTAACTAAGTTCTCTTTCACACATAACAGCTGATGCGCCTTCCGAGAAGCACAAGAAAATAGGTCCTTAAAATAAAGAAATATGAAATACATCATATATGTTCCATTTGGATGTATAACAAAAGTTACAAAACTCCCTTAAAACATTTTACCCGTGTAAGTTTTTATAAATAAATAATACCTTCATTAGATAACATAGCATAATATATATATATTGGACAACAAAACTGTTCTGCGTTAAATAGTGAAAAGAAGGGCTTTTCTTTAGATAGTCGATTTCCAAAGTCAAGAGTCCCAGTCAACCCTTTAGTAGCAAATCAATCTTATCTTCAGTGGGTTAAAACATACTTCCTATTTCAACATTTCGGCTTGAGTTTATTATTATAATGAGTTAGAGTTAGGGATGGCAACGATATATCGATAATATCGTCCATATAAAATATTTTGTTCCTATATATCATATCACTTAATATTGAAATGAAATGAAATGGTTTATTGTCACAGAAAATTACATTAGTGTTAAACAGATAATCTGCTACTAACTGGTGACTCGTCAATTGTTACAAAACTACTAGCCTAAAGAATTAAAAATGAAGAAATACAAAACAAAGAGGTTAAATCACCAACTAATCAATAATTTATACACAATAACATACTTAATAAATTATTTTTCAGTGTATCTAAAATATAACGATCTCGTCCTGCAGAAATTCAGAGACGGTGTAATAGCTTCGGTCAACTAGAAACTGACTGAACCTTCTATAGCTGATTGGCATTCCCCAAACTTTTGTATTTCTGTGGTATTTTATTATAAATTTGTATTCCGCTACATAATGGACTATTTTCATATTTTCTTAATCTATGTTTGGGGGCACGTAGTTTATTTTTACTTCTAGTATTATGGTCGTGGTTCACATTATTTTGTTGGTAAGAATATATATTTTCATGTACGTTTTTTACTACTTCCAACAAATACAATCCTAGGAATGTAAGAATACCAAGTTCTTTAAATATTCTTCTGCAAGATTCTCTTGGGTTCATACCCATCACGACTCTTATCATTTTCTTTTGGACTCTAAATATTTTTTCCCAGTGATTTGAACGTCCCCACATAATTATTCCATAGCGAA